>JAVJIF010011393.1:2500-169005 GCA_038442645.1 Agave tequilana
TATTTGGCGGATAAAAGATAAAACATCCTGTGCATTTAATGCGCTGTCACTTCAAAACTGTGTTTGACTAAAAACATCCTCTCTTACATAGTTTTGCTATCTGCAAAACTGTTACCCCCAAAATTTTACAGTTCTACACTTTGAAAAATTTATTGACTTTGATTACTAAAATTTCTAAAAATTTTCATGCAAAATTTATTTTTTTAAAACAAAAGATCCGATCTACATGGCACCAAGAAAACAACCACGGTAAAAGGTAAATGGAAAATCTGAAAACCCTAACTTTTAGAGTTCTGAAGCCCAATTTTTTTGTTTTAATCGGATTTGATTCCAGTAGTTTTTCTTTTTTACAAAATTGTTGGTCCTGAGATGATGCCATGGATCTAAAATACAATGTCAACACTCACACAAGGATATTAGTGTTAAAGAAATAAAGCACTTGCAATAAGAAAATAAATCACAGAAAAGTTAAGCAAACGCAAACACGAGTGATTTATCCTGGTTCAGTCCTCGTGACCTACATCCAGTCTCCAAGCCACCACTTGAGATTTTTCTTTATCTTTTGACTTGTACACCCAAAATCAACACCTTGTATTCCACTTGACAAATCCCCTTTGCCAAATGTATACAACTCTTCTTACAACCAAGAAGACCATAACACCTTGTACAACTTCTCTTCTATACAAGAAGACGCTCTTGTACAATGATTCCTTTGAGTGATTACAAACTTTCCTATAAGCCTTGATTCAGATGTGTGTGATAGAGACAAGGGCTATTATAGGTTGACTTTCAGAAACCTTCACTTTGGAGTAGGAATTTGGTGAAGAAACAGAAAGTGGGAACAGTTTTTAGAGAACTAAATTTTGGCAAGAATTTTTGGTCAGAAAACTATAGTTGAATTGGTATTTTAAACTTAAGATAATAACCTTATTTATAGCTGAACTCTATGGTTAGTTAGGTAGTTATTAGGACAAATTTGAATGTTTAAACATTGGATAACGTTGAAGGAAATACCAGAAAACAGAAACTATTCAACAGTCAGAAACTGTCATTAGTCGACTTGAGATATGAGTTAGTCGACTAGGGTAGGCAAATTTCTCAAGGTTAGTCGACTATAGAAAAGACCAAGTCGACTAGGTCAGTTTGAATCAATAGACAAGTTTCTGAAAACTGAAACTAGTCGACTAGACTTAAGGGATAGTCGACTACAACATTTATTAGTCGACTATATAAACTGTTAAGTCGACTAACAGTGACAAACAGAGAGTTGGGATCTTTCAAGACAAAAAGATAGTCGACTAGGGAATATATAAGTCGACTATACCAAGGATAAGTCGACTAGACAAGGCTATAAGTCGACTAATAGACTATGATGTGTGTTGTGTGTTTCAAGCTTTTAACATGCTATCAACAATTACAGTACATATCAATCAACTCTCTTTGGGAAGTCTTGATCATGTAGAACTCTTAATTAGGCTTGAGATAGAGCTCCATATGATATGGCTACACAAATGTATCATCAAAAGCAAGTTCCAACATTCTCCCCTTTTTGATGATAACACTTTATGTGCACAAATGCTCCCCCTGCAGAAAATAAGTTATATGTTCTTCCCCTGCAGAAAATAGGTTATAACAGATATAGAAACATTTGTGTTCGCCCCTATAACAAATATATCATAACATGTATATATATGATAAATATTGGAAGTATTGTTCTTATCAAACTTCTTATATGGTACCTGAAAGATAAACATTAGATGGTACCAATCATGAGAGTAAAGCATTAACCTTTAGGAGACCAAACCCAATGTGATTTGGTTTCCATCTGTTATTATACACATAATTGAATGAATTACATATATCATGTATGTATGATGCAATATAAGTATTTTTGTCAACAATCTTTAAGTTTTTAGGAATCCATATAAACTTATTCTTAATTCTTTTTGAAATAATATCAGACTTTCTTTTCACACAAGAATTATATGGATTACTAATATATGAAGATTTTTCAAAAAATCTAAGACCATAATGATTATGTGACATCTTTTGATATGATAACAAATCATTTAACTTTTCTTTTTCTTGATTAAATTTAGTCACATTTTTCAAAATCTCTTCATATTTCATTTTGAAAACTGACTTGTCTTTGTTTAACACAGAAATTCTTTTATTTAAAGACATAGTTTCCTTTTTAAGCAAAATATTTTCTTTTATAAAATTCTCATTATTCTTTTTCAATGATGATATCACTTTTTCAAAATCATCTTTTTGAGAATTTATAGAAGAAAATTGAGAGACATAACATGAATTTTCTTTGAAAAGTTTTTCATTTTCCTTTAATAAAACTTTATTCTTCATTTTTTTCATTCTTTAGATCATTGAATAATTCATGGAATGCATCTAAAAGTTCAGTATATTGTACCTCATCTTCTTCTAGCGTCATGTAACAGATGTTGGCATGTTCAGTGGTTTCTTCTTCGTCAGAGGAAGAGGAATCACTGTTTTCCCATGATGCTTGATAGTTTTTCTTCTTTCTGAACTTTTGCTCTTAAATTTACCGTTATTTTTGAGCAATGGGCAATCCTTCTTCATATGACCTATTTTATTACAATTAAAACATCTAAACTTACCTTACTTTAAGAATCTTCTGAATTTTCTTAAAAGCATTGCCATCTCCTCTTTATCGTCATCTGAATTGTCCGTGTCGGAGGAGCATGGAAGGCAAGTTCTTTTTCTTTGAGAGAAATTGTTGTTTATCCTTCTTTCTATCTTAGAGTTGCACTTCATATGCTATTAGATTACCAATAAGGTTTTCTAACGACATTGTTGAGAGATCATTCGGTTCTTCGATTGCGGCTGTCTTCTTCTCCCAATTGATGTGAGTGTACGAAGGATCTTGTGAACTTTTTCTACTTGCGTGTATTCCTTTCCAAGAATGCTAAGGAATTGGTAATGTCGGTGAATTGTAACCATTTCTGAGATGGTTTCATTCTCCTTCATTTTGAATAGTTCAAACCTGTGGATAAGAATAGAAATTTTTAGATTCCTTAACCTTATTTGTGCCTTCATGTGTTACCTGAAGAGTGTGCCATATTTGATTTGCAGAAGTGGCTGTTGACACACGGTTGAATTCTTCTTTGGTTAAGGCACAAAATAAAGCATTCATCACTTGGCATCAAGGTTCGCATTCTTCTTTTGATCATCACTCCAAGCGTTGTAGTTGGTTGTTGGCTTGGTGTACGGTGCTTCTACAATGTTCCAAAGTTCGTAGTTGAGAGATTGCAAGTAGATCTTCATTCTACACTTCCAATAGTTGTAGTTGGATCTGTCAAATAGCGGTAGACGTTGTGTAGAATATCCTTCTTTGAATTGTGACGAAGCGAACTCCGTTGCCATCCTTGTATGTTGTTGACTGGGTATGCAGGGCTCTGATACCAATTGTTGGTCCGAGATGATGCCAAGTGTGGATCTAAAATACAATGTTAACACTCACACAAGGATATTAGTGTTAAAGAAATAAAGCACTTGTAATAAAGAAAATAAATCACAGAAAAGTTAAGCAAACGTAAACATGAGTGATTTATCCTGGTTCGGTCCTTATGACCTACATCCAGTCCCCAAGCCACCCGCTTGAGATTTTCTTTATCTTTGACTTTGTACACCCAAAATCAACACCTTGTATCCCACTTGACAAATCCTCTTTGTCAAATGTATACAACTCTTCTTACAAACAAGAAGAACATAACACCTTGTACAACTTCTCTTCTACACCAAGAAGACGCTCTTGTACAATGATTCCTTTGAGTGATTACAAACTTTCCTATAAGCCTTGATTCAGTATGTGATCGTGGATAAGGGCTATTATAAGTTGACTTTCAGAAATCTTCACTTTGGAGTAAGAATTTGGTGAAGAAACAGAAAGTGGGACAGTTTTTAGAGAACCAGAATTTTGGCAAGATTTTTTGGTCAAAAAACTATAGATTTGAATTGGTATTTTAAATCTAAGATAACAACCCTATTTATAGCTGAACTCTATGGTTAGTTGGGATAGTTATTAGGACAAATTTGAATGTTTAAACGTTGGAAACATTGAAGGAAATACCAGAAACAGAAACTGTCTAACAGTCAGAAACTGCCATTAGTCGACTTGAGATATGAGTTAGTCGATAGAGTAGGAAAATTTCTCAAGGTTAGTCGACTATAGAAAAGACCAAGTCGACTACGTCAAGTTTGAATCAATAGACAAGTTTCTGGAAACTGAAACTAGTCAACTAGACTTAAGGGATAGTCGACTACAACATCTATTAGTCGACTATATAAATGTTAAGTCGACTAACAGTGACAAACAAAGAGTTGGGATCTTTCAGGACAAAAAGATAGTCGACTAGGGAAATATAAAGTCGATTATACCAAGGATAAGTCGACTAGACAAGGCTATAAGTCGACTAATAGACTATGATGTGTGTGTGTTTCAAGGCTTTTAACATGCTATCAATAATTACAATACACATCATTATCAACTCTTTGGGAAGTCTTGATCATGTAGAACTCTTGATTAGGCTTGAGATAGAGCTTCATATGATATGACTTCACAAATGTATCATTAAAAGCAAGTTCCAACAAAAATTCCTTCTTTTTATGTAAGTTCGATTCAAAAGAGACTCTTGCCCTTAATTTTTTTTAATTAGTTTTGAATTTTAATTCCAAAGAAGAAAGTTATAATAATTTTTCTAATAATAATATATTTTTTCCTAAAATTTTCATGAATATTTGTGTTTAAAAAATGATTAATTTATTTTAATTTAAAAGCTTGCGACCATGGTCACAATATAGGGTAAAACTTGAAACTAAATTTTCCCAAAAATTTTCTTTTAAGTCACAGTTTTAGATGGAAGAAAATAGGAAATAACGATCTAATTAGATAATTAAATTTTAAATTTTTGTTTTTTATAACACTGCGACCTAAGGCCGGAGTTTATTTTCTTTCCATTTGGTCGATTTTGATCGTAGTATTGGCTATTAGCCTAAAAGTTGACTGTGATCTTGGTAGGAGGTATAATTTACTGTATTATTACCGTAAATTTTTTTCTATTAAATTTTCTATAAGCACTGCCACTGAGATCACAGTCTTTCCATCCCATTTCTTGATATTTGGGGCCGTGGGTTGCAGTCTGTTATACTAAATTAGCTTAATATGATACTGCGACCCTTGTCACAGTATGTTGAGTCACGGGTCGCAGTGCGCTGAATGATTGACCAAGGTCCTTATTAGATAATTAATTGGGTTAATTAGATAAATTCGACTTGTGTCGCTTAGTTAATTAACACTGCGACAAAGGGCGCAATGTGCTATAGTTGGTTAAGTAATGTCACGACCTAGATTGCAACCAATTATTTTCCTTCCAAAATTGTTTTAAAGCTCTCGACCTTGTTTATTTTTAATAATTTATTTGGTACATATGAGGTTAATGTTTCTGCAACATTTAGTCAGCAAGAACTGAAGGTTCGTCCTATGCGATCGAGCTTAAAGCCTATGTGCGAAATCATGAGGGTATTCAAAAAGTACATTTAGCCAGATTTTGTCAACGCGATGAGGGAGACCCCCTTCAGTCTTATTTCATGGCCTTCTACAACGAGAAGTTTGGTGATGACAAAGGCCTGAAGTCTAACATAATTTTACTTAAAATTGTAGACCAATATGATAGGGACTCGAGGTCCTTTCTTTTTAGGGGCAAATGAGTTAAATTAATAGTAGAGAATGTTGCCTTGACATTTGGTCTACCTATCAATGTAACAAATTTCATTATGAATAAGACATGCACATTGAAGGATAAGGGGGTGATAAAGTACTATTTCTCAAAAATTAAGAAGATCACAAAATATCCATTGAGAAAGCATTGAATGATCTTCTTGTGAAGAAAAGGAGGAGGACCGAACTAGATGTGACAAAGGATGAACAGTTTGAGTAACAAGTGACTCTAAATGAAATTATAAGAGATAGGCAAAGACTTGCAGCTAAAGACTTCACTACACTGATCATCATATAAATGTCAGCCACTCTATTATTTTTGGAAGTAAATGCATGGTGCTGTTGCATATTGTGGAGTAAATTGCCAACATTCAGCTGATGAAGACCATTAGTTGGCTAAACTGTTTGATAATTCCTGATGGAGTCGATGGACATCTTCATGCACACCACATGTGAGCTGCAAGGATGCTTCGTACAAATTATTGTAAGTATCAATTATATAATTGGTAAAAATTATTGAAAGTTACTTATATATTTACACTGTTCATATAATAAACTAATATACTAATGCATGTTGTAGTATTGGCTAAGGGCTACTATTTTTGAGCCGAGAATGGGTTTGGAGGACAAATTCCCATGGGCAGTAAGATGGGACCTCCAAAATATTAGCAGAGCTGTGATTGAAATTGATCTTAATGATATTGCAGAAGATAAGGTTAGTTTTTAATAATTAGCGACCATAGTCTCTTCAATAGATTTTTATATATTTATTTTTAATTTTTATGATAGCGGTCAAAGTCACAGTTTCTCTGTTAAATTTTTAGTGGACTGTGACCAAACTCGTAATCCCTCCATTACGTTATAAGTGAACTGCGACAAAGGACGCAGTTCTTTTATTTTCTTCATTTTGAATGCGTCTAAGATCACAGTACCTGAGACAGGACGAATTTAGTATGAAACTTTGTACTGCGACGATGGTCACTGTACTAATATATTGTCTCATAGTTAAAAGTTATGACTGCGACCATGGTCGCAGTTTGTTTGATTTGACTTTTATTATAAGTTTCATTTTACTGCAATATAAGTCGCTGAACTAACATGTTAATTTATATTGATGTTTGTTTAACATAATTTTTAGATTTTAATCGAATGGCCAACATTTCAAATGCTAAAAAAATTATGATTGGCCTTCCTGCTAAAGATGAAGTTAAAGAAGAGAAGATGATGAAGGAGACAAAGAAGAGATAAATATTGAAGCTAACATCCCAGCGAAAACAGAACGAGAACCTATCAAAATAGTTGAGGAGACAACGAAGAAACAAGAACCAACTATTGCAGGTTATTTGCTAGCACCATAGGATGAACAAGCTGATGAACTGATATTTTTAGGAAAGAAATTGTATACTTGAGGGCATATGTTATTGAGTTAGAAAGAAAAATTAAAAAAATGAAGGATGAAAAAGCTCAGAAGGTTGAATTAAAGAAAAATAGAAGAGAGAGAAGAGAAAAAAGAAAATTAAGAAAGCAGCAGCTAAAATAAAGGTGAAGGAGGAGGAAGAAGAAGAGTTGCTGAGAGTAGTCTGAAAAATCACCTAGAGGGGGGTGAATAGGTGATTATGCTAATCTAATGAATTTAATGCGGAATTTAAAAACTTAATGCAAGACACTCAAGTGCAATCAACAAATGATGCACACACAACCAAGCCAAGCAGATATGAATGCACAATATGAATAGTTGCAAGGCACAAAGTAAAGAGAGAGAGGAGAGAGAGAGTCAATGGATCAAGCGCAAACAACAAGATATGTTTCGAGGTTCGAGCACCCAACTCTACATCCCCGCCTTCGACACACGAAGGATTTCTAATCCACTAGCTAGTCCACAAAGAACTCTCACAAGGAGTACCCAACTCCTCTCTTTACAACCACAACCTCCTCCTTGAGGCAAGCTCCAAGCCAACAAAACAATCACCTCACACCGAGGGATTAGCACAAAGCAAACACAAGGATCACCTCACAACTTTGAGGGATACAACCCAAATGCACAACTTCCTCAACACAATGAGGGCAAGGCACAAAGCAAAGATTGGGTTTTTAACTTGGTGGTCTAAACAACAACCACAAACAATTTCTTTCTCCCACACAAAGATCCTATAGAATAAGAAAGTAGATGTTGCTCAAGTGTGGAGAAAACCAATGGAATGGAAATCAAAATCACAAAGAAAATCCTTGGGAAAAACTGAAACCAAGATATAGAAGAGAATCAAAACTCTTTTTCCAAAAACCCTTTCTTTGAATTTCCAAACCCTAGCAAAACACCAAATAGATTGTCAATTTGCAATCCAAAAACTTCTTTTGATTGCTGTGAAAACACCAGAGAGTAAGGAAAAATTCGCATAAAAATTCTTAGAGAAAAACTCTTTCCAATGGGGTATTTATAGCCCCCAGAAAATGTAACCGTTGGCAGCAGAAAATGCCAGAAATACACTGCCGGGACCGGTCCGGTCGACCGTCCAACGGTCAAATCTGCCCGTTGCAGCTACCGGTCGACCGCCCCGGTCGACCCAAACAAACAGAGAGCTCTGCTCTCTGACCCGGTCGACCCGGACGGTCGACCGTCCCATGTCTGCCAAACGTGCACAGATCTGTGCACGTCGATCGACCGACCCGGTCGACCGACTTCAGCCAAGTCGACTTGGTCAGAAGACTAGTCGACTGGTTGAAGCCTGGAACAGAAAACTGGGTTAGAAACATGTTTAAAAATTCTTTTATCTTATCTAAAAATCACCAAAAATAGTTTTATCATTTTGCATTGATATATAAACATGTGGTAAAAAGTTTAGCTCAAATATCAATCAATATGAACTATTTTTGTGTCTTATCGTTTTTACCAAAAACCAAAAGCTGTATTTTCTAAAACTTGGATTTTGAATAGAAAATACGTTTTGTCCAAAACTCTTCCAAATACAAAAACATGATATTTAAACACTTTGAAGCATGATGCATATGGATAGAAATCCAATATATATGAAACATATATATATATATATCATAGTTTTTGTTTTTAATTCCAAAATATGTTTTGTCAAAAATGCCAAAACATAAAACACATGAATAAGTAAGTCAAAACTAAGTTTGTCTAGAAAATTAAGCATGCATGTATATAGAACAAATCTAATATACATTAAACCATATAAACTTGTTTTGAATCTATTTATTCATGCAAACCAAGATCGGTTAAACCTAAAACCGAAAAACCGAAAACCAATATTCAAAACATGAAACGTTGTGTGTTGTAAACTTGAGCATATCATACTATTCTAATCTTTACAATTTGGATTTAAACACAAAATAAATTATGGTACCGATGTCTTCTTGTAGAGCTCAATCTCCAAGCCGACTCGATCCAAAACTCCTTGATCCATCGAGCAAGTGCTATATATGATTTTTGATGCTCGGGCTCTTGAATCAACATGTGAAAACTTCCAAATCATCTTGTTGAAGCTAATCACCAACTAATAACTTGATAATGATCTGAAACTAAAATCACAAGATTATTAGTACACATAACTACATGAGTTAATCATCATCAAAACTTGGATGGAAGGCCTTTGGGCCAACAATCTCCCCCTTTTTGATGATGACAAAACTCATGGAGTTATATATGCATGGATTAAAGTTAAGCTTCAAAGAAGCTCCCCCTTAACTCATGCATAAACAAATAAATAATAAATAATATGCAATGAATATCAAACATGAAACATGAAACATGCATATCTATGCATAAACAATAAAAGGTTCTAGATACCAATGAAATGTTTAAAACAAAACATGCTCTAGATACCAATTACAAAACATCCAATTACAAAACATGCTCTAGATATCAATTAAAATTAAACTAAATTAAACTTAATATATGCAAAACATAAACATGCATATATAAACCAAAATACTTCTCCCCTTTTTGTCAATCATCAACAAATGGGTACAAACCAAAACAAAACAAAATCTTCTCTCTTTTTAATACAAGGAATCAATCTTCAATAAGGGGTAAAAACAAAACCAAATTAACAAATCTTTCTCCCCCTTTTGTTCGAAACAATGAATCAATAAAAATAATATTTTTCCTTTTTGTCTAAAACAAAAACAAAGTCAATTAGAGTGACAATCAATTAAGGTACCAATTGAAAAATATGTCAAAAAATAGTATCTTGATACCAATTGAAAGGAAACAACAAAAAAAAAAAACAATATTGATACCAATTTTAAGCAAAAACATATAAAAATCTTGATACCAATTTTGAAATTAAACATAATAAATTTTGAATGTCTAAATGAAAATTTTGATACCAATTGTAAATAATTTTCATTTTGAACATATGATACCAAATTTAAAATTTATCTCCTATCATAAAGCAAGGGAGTGGGAATCAAATACTAGTTGAAAGACAAAATCAAATTTTCTCCCCCTTTATGAAATACCAACTAAAATAATGTTCACTTTTATTTTAACAAGCCTATGCATTGTAAAAAAAAATGAAACAAACATATATATATATGTATGGAAAATAGATACCAATAGAAATTGATATTCTTGAAATTGAAAAACATTCATACATACAAACATATATGAGTATACAAGAAATGTCAAGATTGATACCAATTAAAAGAATTCAATGATACCAATTGAAATAACAATAGGATCAAATGTATATCTCATATTATCTACCTCCCAATCATGGTTCAAGTTTTAAATGATTTTCAATATAAGGCATACATGAACATGATCTCCCATCCATCCTCCCATAGAAGGTAGGGGTTTTCAAAAATAAGTTTGAAAATGTAGTATGTTTGAAATCTCTACCATAGTGAAGAATACGAACTAGTTATAGGAAAAACTTTTAAAACTAGTACGAAATCCTTCAAGTAAGGAATAAAACAAAATTGTTTTTCATGAAACACATGTAAATCACATGATCACTAAACACTCAAGTCCATAAAGTCCATATCATAGTTTCATGAAAACAAATCATGAGTAAACTAATAAAGTGAGTGTACAAGTAAAATGTGACACATATCGACATGAAAATGTTCAATTAAGCTCATATGAAATTCCTTGAAAATATGAAAAACTAGATTTTCATTACCAATAGAAAATATCTAAAAATATGAAAATCATTAAGATCACCAATTGAAATCATCTTAAAAACATGAAATTCATTATAAATGTGAAATCACTTAGCAAACATGAAATTCATCCAAACGATTTAAACTTCAAGGCATATGTATGTCATGTACAAACTAAAGTATACATACATATCCTAAACACAATGAGACCACAAAAGTATATGCATGAAGGCACGTGGCTCAAGGATGTATATGTATAAATGATAGTTTGGACAAGATGGACATATACATGAAGTTAAAAAAAAAAAAATGATGAATACAAGTCGAATGCAAGAATCATCAAAACTAGACTATACTAGTACATCAAGTGAATACAAATGAGCGTTCAAGCACAAACATATATAAAGGTCTATTTGTAGCTCACTAGTGTACAAGTATAAATCCTAGTCTTAATGAAAACTTATCATTCAAGCAAGTAGTCAAAATGAAGCATAAAACGGGAATCATAACCCAACATGATAAACATAATAATCAAAACATGAATTATTAAAACAAAAAGTCATAGTCAACCATATGATTAGCATGACAAAGACATGTGCATTAGATCTATGATTAACATGATAGCTAAAACATAAAGAGAATACAAAATATGGGTCCATACTAAACATAGGTGTCAACAACTAATCATGTAAAGCATAAGTCTAATAAACATGGCAAATATCATACTAATCATGAAACAATAAAACATGATTCAAACAAAATAAAATCATAAACATCCACATGATCATTATGTATATGCATGTGCATTAGATCTAGTGCATACATGTTAGTTTAAATAAGTGAGAACACTAAATATAGATCCATATAAAACATGGGTGCTCAAATAACTAAATATGTATAACACTATTCTAATGAGCATGGCATAAGCATAATGAACAATAAACCATGACATGCTATAAATAGATGAACATGAAAAGCATGCAAATAAAATGGGAGTTAGAGAATGATACAAAACCGATGAAGGTGCATCTCTAGTTCTCCAAACCACGGTGGTCCTCCCACCAAATCCCCTTGAGAGTGAAGCATCCAAATGGTTCTCTTTTAAGCTTAGAATGCATCCACCTCAAAGCACCAATACTCTCACGTGATGCGAGAGCTCCCACATACATCAAAAGTCAAGGAGGTGGTTTTTGGTACCCATTTTCTTTTCGGTCCATAGGGGTTAGTTTCTTTTCTAACCCAGACAAGATTATTTGCTAAATTTTCAACATGTAAGCGATCATAACAAAATCTAGCAAGATGACCTTTTCGGCCACAATGTGTACATGTGTACACATGAGCATACGTGTGATGGTGGTGACCGTAGAAAGCATGTGTATGCCGTGTAGAGTGTGCATGCAAAGATGGACCTTGTTTCTTGCGAACCAAGGTTTCCAAACGTGAATGATTCAATGTGCATTGGCTCAAAGTGGAGCCCAAACATTCAACACTTTTCTTCAAAACATTTATATCATTTTCAATAGTGAAAGATAAAGTGGAGTATGCAATAGGAGTGCTAGAACAAGAAGCTACACTAGCATGACAAACATGAATATCAATCTCATTTTGCAAAGATTCATTTTTCTTTAAAACTAAATCCAATTCTTTTGTAATTGAATCAATTTTGTTTTTCAAAACAAGGTTATCTTTTAAAACAAAATCCAATTTAGAAGATAAAACCTCATTGTTTTTCACAACATCATTACAATCATTTTTGTTTTTCAAAATCTCAATCTCATCAAGGGCAAGGTCTAGTTGAGATCTTAGTGAGTCACGTTCACTAGTGATCTCTTCCTTCTCTTGCAAAACCGATTCAAAATTAGAGCACAAATCCTTTAATTCATTTTCAAAACAAGGTTGTCCTCTTTCAAAAGATTGTGTTTTTCAATAAATTTTCAAGCTTTTGAGCAAGTTCCAAATTCAATGTTTGAACTTCAAACAACCATGGCAATAGGAACTAGAGCTATCATCTATTTGAGAATCCGATTGTACCTCAAGGGAGTTATTCCCTTGGACCATGAGGCAATGCTCTTCGGACTTTTCTCTATTAGATCTCCTCATCTTATTGATAATCCTTGGAAGCTCGGGAGACGTCAATAAGCTCCAAACTGCAAAAGCCGAGTCATAACGATCAAACACCGGTAAAAGATGTTTACTAAGAGACGCTCTAAGTGTTCTAAGTGCTAATGCATTAGCCTTTTTATGCTTGCTACTATTAGGAATGATTCCATAGTGGAGGCTTGATAAACTAGATGTCCTAGTCTTTTCAAATGGCTACTCATATTGGCCTTCCAAGCATCAAGTCTAATATGGTCAAACATAGGAGGGCTATCCATGAGAGCAAACTAAATGAGTGCAAATGAACAATGCAAATGAAGATTAGCAAACCAAGATCTCGCTCCTAGGTGGTTAAACTTAAATATCAGGAGCACTAGCTCTGATACCAATTGAAAAATCACCTAGAGGGGGGGTGATAGGTGATTATGCTAATCTAATGAACTTAATACGGAATTTAAAAACTTAATGCAAGACACTCAAGTGCAATCAACAAATGATGCACACACAACCAAGCCAAGCAGATATGAATGCACAATATGAATAGTTGCAAGGCACAAAGTAAAGAGAGAGATAGAGAGAGTCAATGGATCAAGCGCAAACAACAAGATATGTTTCGAGGTTCGAGCACCCAGCTCTACATCCCCGCCTTCGACACACGAAGGATTTCTAATCCACTAGCTAGTCCACAAAGAACTCTCACAAGGAGTACCCAACTCCTCTCTTTACAATAAACCTCCTCCTTGAGGCAAGCTCCAAGCCAACAAACAATCACCTCACAACCCGAGGGATTAGCACAAAGCAAACACAAGAATCACCTCACAACTTTGAGGGTTACAACCCAAATGCACAACTTTCTCAACACAATGAGGGCAAGGCACAAAGCAAAGATTGGGTTTTTAACTTGGTGGTCTAAACAACAACCACAAACAATTTCTTTCTCCCACACAAAGATCCTATAGAATAAGAAAGTAGATGTTGCTCAAGTGTGGAGAAAACTAATGGAATGGAAATCAAAATCACAAAAAAATCCTTAGAAAAAACTGAAACCAAGATATAGAAGATGAATCAAAAACTTTTTTTCCCAAAAACCCTTTTCTTTGAATTTTCAAACCCTAGCAAAAACACCAAATAGATTGTTCAATTTGAATCCAAAAACTTCTTTTGATTGCTGTGAAAACACCAGAGAGTAAGGAAAAATTCGCACAAAAATTCTTAGAGAAAAACTCTTTCCAATGGGGTATTTATAGCCCCTAGAAAAATGTAGCCGTTGGCAGCAGAAAATGCCAGAAATATACTGCCGGTCGACCGGTCCGGTCGACCGTCCAACGGTCAAATCTGCCCGTTGGCAGCTACCGGTCGACCGCCCGGTCGACCCAAACAAACAGAGAGCTCTGCTCTCTGACCCGGTCGACCCGGACGGTCGACCGTCTCATGTCTGCCAAACGTACACAGATCTGTGCACGTCGGTCGACCGACCCGGTCGACCGACTTCAGCCAAGTCGACTTGATCAGAAGACTAGTCGACTGGTTGAAGCTTGGAACAGAAAACTGGGTTAGAAACATGTTTAAAAATTCTTTTATCTTATCTAAAAATCACCAAAATAGTTTTATCATTTTGCATTGATATATAAACATGTGGTAAAAAGTTTAGCTCAAATATCAATCAATATGAACTATTTTTGTGTCTTATCGTTTTTACCAAAAACTAAAAACTGTATTTTCTAAAACTTGAATTTTGAATAGAAAATACGTTTTGTCCAAAACTCTTCCAAATACAAAAACATGATATTTAAACACTTTGAAGCATGATGCATATGGATAGAAAATCCAATATACATGAAACATATATATATATATATATATAATATATATAATATATATATATATAATATATATATATATATATATATATATATATCATAGTTTTTGTTTTTAATTCCAAATATGTTTTGTCAAAAATGCCAAACATAAAACACATGAATAAGTAAGTCAAAACTAAGTTTGTCTAGGAAATTAACCATGCATGTATATAGAACAAATCTAATATACATTAAACCATATAAACTTGTTTTGAATCTATTTATTCATGCAAACCAAGATCGGTTAAACCTAAAACCGAAAAACCGAAAACCAATATTCAAAACATGAAACGTGTGTGTTGTGAACTTGAGCATATCATACTATTCTAATCTTTATAATTTGGATCTAAACACAAAATTAAATTATGGTACCGATGTCTTCTTGTAGAGCGCAATCTCCAAGCCGACTCGATCCAAAACTCCTTGATCCACCGAGCAAGTGTATATATGATCTTTGATGCTCGGGCTCTTGAATCAACATGTGAAAGCTTTCAAATCATCTTGTTGAAGCTAATCACCAACTAATAACTTGATTAATGATCTGAAACTAAAATCACAAGATTATTAGTACACATAAGTACATGAGTTAATCATCATCAAAACTAAGATGGAAGGCCTTTGGGCCAACATAGTCACTACTGTAAAGGAGGAGGAAGAGAAGAGGAAGAAGGAGCAGGAGTAGGGGAGCAGGAGAAAAAAAGAGGAGGAGAGAGGAGGCTAGAGGAGAAGGAGAAGAAGAGGAAGGAAGAAGAAGAAAGGAGGTAGGAGGAAGAGGAGAAGGAGAATAGGAGAACGAAAGAAGTAGAGGAGAAAAGAAAAACTGAGGAGAAGCAAAAAAAGATGAAGAAGCGGATAGAGAAGCAGAAGGAAGAGAAGAAGAAAAAGGAAAGTTATAATATCAAGCGATCTAAATTCGAAGTTAATATTGTTGTGGAATATTTCTCAACTTTTACTTTAAATTTAACTCAACAAATTCTTGATATCTAAAAAGACAGAGCTTCTGAGAAAAAAATTCAAGAACATACTCTAGTTCACAAGGAAGCATTAAAAAGAAAATTTGTGGACTACTTTAAAGATCAATAGAAAGGGGAGTCAAAAAACGTAAACGAACTGAGCTCACGATGACTCCGATGTCATTTATCCGAAATAAAAGAAGAAAACTATTGAAGAGACTGTTCCACAGCTGCCTACAGAATTCTGTAGCCACAGAAACAATCATTTATCATAAATTTTTTAGACAAAGCCACCTCTGAGTAATTTTTTTCATTTTATTTCAATTTACATCACATATAAGTTATTTATATTATGAAAATTTCATTATTAATTCATTTTTTTTGGGTATAGTGCTATTGTGTATCAGGATCCTGATAACGGAATAATAGTTGCCAAAAATGACATAAAGAACCTGACATTTAGTAGAGATTTAGATGCTAATATTATTCATTTAAAAGGTGGACTTAAAAGTATATTCTTTCGAAGCGAAGTTTGGGTAAACATTTATTTTCTTCTTTATATTTAATTTAAACATCACTTAATCTTTAAAGAAGTATATTTTTTTAGTGCTATCCTGGTCGCAATTTGTTTTATTCATTAAAAATAATGACTGCGATCAAGGTCGCAGTGTTGTTATTATTCCTGAATATATTGGATGCAACCCATGTCGCATTCACCTTAGTCAGTTTCAATTATTAGGATTAATTAGCCATTGGGACCCAAGTCGCAGTTAACATTAGCAAGCATAATTTTCAGGCTTAATAGGCGACTGCGACCCAGTTCGCGGCCCACGTAATATTGTGAGAAAAGAGGAATGCGACCTTGGTTGCAGTTTTGATTTTTATATAATGTCTGAAATTTTTATTGCATTTTATTACTAAAACTTTAATTATTTGAATTATTTTGGTTTTGACAGCACAGTGTTGTAACTAAAAATAGAGAACTGGAATATTTTTTCATCAAGAGATACCCATTACATGTTCTTCTTGATCAATCACAAGCACAGTTCCTAGGAGGCTGGACTCCACTTGACCTTATTGGTATTGGATTGCAATACACAAGAGTGAATTTTTTATAACTCTTTAGTTCCAGTGAATAAATCAAGTAATATATTAACGCTGTACCAAACAGATGCCAGGATAATGGTGAGTTAAATTTCATCTTGCAATTTCAGATTAATTGTATTTAATTGCATTAATCTTGAATCTTTTTTTTCCTATTGACAATGCAGAAAGGAAGATTGTTACAAATTTTGAAATTGATTTCAATAAAAGGTTGAAAAAACCTATATAAAATATGCAAGATGCACTCAACAGGCAACCATGTATATATTTTCTATGACGTTTACATAAGATTTTTTTCTTGCTGATTTACCGTAAAAATTTAATCTCATATATTTTTTTCTCTGTACAATTTAAGTATTGATTGCGCTGTATATGTATGCAAGTACATTGAAAGTATAGCATTTGTACTCCATTAACAGTTGATGCTGTGAAGGCGGCCGATGTACAGAGACTGAGAAACGAGTTTACAAACATGTTATTCACAGACAAAGAGAAAAGTTAGGATGAAGAAATGGAAACAATACGAAAGATAGTATTTGAAGATTGAAATTTTACCAAATTCTTTATTTCAATATTGTTACTTCATTCATATTAATTTTTTGTATTATAAATGTATCCTCTTTGTAAAGCAGGTTTATTAGATATATTAATGTAATTTATCAATATTTTTATTCATGTGTTATAAACTACATTGAGATTCCCTATTTTCCATTCTGTACATCTAAAAGAGACAGCGACCCAGGTCATAGTGATTTTAAGTACCAATCATGAGTTGAGAAGCCGTATTGCGACCAAATTTGCAATCATAATCAGGGTGGTGGGTGTATCGACTTCTTATAATGCGATAATGATCGCAATACGAATTAATTATGAAAAAATAAATTTATTTATTAGCATTGTGATCACAGTCTTAGTAAATAAATCCGAATCCATGACACATTGCTTTGGAAGTTGAAGTCGAAGTTGAGAGAAGTTGACCATGGTCGCAGTGCGAATAATTTAAAGTAAGTTGGTTATTTGGGCATTATGAGCACGGTCGAAGTTTCTGAACCGTCATACTGATAAGGAGGTACTGTGCCCTCATACAGTAATAATGATCGAAGTACCAAATAAGAAAATGCAATTTTTTTATAGACATAATGATATATGTTTTAAATTTTGTTAAAATAATTAATTTAATGGAAAGTAAACATGCTCGTCACGGCTTTTTATATCGTAAGAAACTAAAAGAATAATAGTCTTGCCATCTTCAAGGCATAAATAATTGCATTTCAAAATTTATTATTTTTAACCGGTTTTTGAAAACTGAATAGTCACCTAAAAAGTGTACACTTTTCGAAAAAGACAAATAATAAATTTATGCCTTGTTCATATTGTTTGAGAGTATAAATCTTTTGAAATTTTTGAATATATTATATATTAAGGGTGTCCTTTAAAGGAAAACAACAGTCTAAATTACATTCCTTAAATTCGTTTCTGTAAAATTCAAAAAAAGTTTAAAAACGTCTTCTCTACCATCTTCCCCTGAAAGAAGTAATTGCTCTAATGATGATTGGGAATACAGTTCTGATACATTCCCTCAATACGGTCGCAAGATGAGCTTGATACGGACGACCCGTTCTGAGAGTTCATGGATGAAACAAAATACCGCTGTGAAGAGAAAGAAAGCGAAGAGGAGAGTCGCGACAATGAGAAGAAAGAGGAGGAGAAAAGCGAAACGAAAGACAAAGACCATCATAATATGAAAGACGAAGATGATTATGATGGTGATGATGAGGACGAGTAGAATAGTCCTTTGTATTCATATCAGAATAAAATATGGAGTTTTTTCTTTTTAAGCATTTTATGCCTCTATTTTGGAATGTTAATTATGTAAATAAATATTTTTTTTCTAATTTTAATTTTAATGACCGATCTTCTTATGTTTGTGAGAACAGTGAACTATGGTGGCAATTTTTTATGGCCTATGTCAAACTTTTTCAATATTTTTAAGACTGACTGTGATCAAGATAGCATGTATTGGCCTAATAAAGAGCCAATGTGATATAATCACAAAAATGTGATAATTTACATCAAAATGAGATACACTGTGACTAATGTCGCAGTCACCAAATAGCAATATCAGCGAATGGAGTTGCTGATGTAAAAGGCTAATTAAAGAGTATAATCTTAATTATGACCAAGGTCGCAGTGATCATTATAAAGGCCTAAATTTCACAATAAACAATTTAATTAATAATATATTTCAACATAATAAAGTGGTAACATAATTAAAAACTTTAATGTAATAATTCATATAGAACAAGAGTAGCAAACAACTTAAAAAATAGAATGAAATATGAACTGCGATGTTGATCACATTTCTGAAACCACTTTTTGGTTGATTGCGACCGAAGTCGCAGTCCAACGCAATAATCAAGATTCCATTAACTCAAAAAATATGCATACAGCGACCACAATTTATGTTCAATTAACTTTAATATTCTATCTGAATACGTCATCATTGTCGCAAAATATTTAAAAAAAATTTCCACTGTATTCAATAAATTATTATAAAGTACAACATATTACATTAGAATAAGAAATGGGAAACACTTGAAAGTACAATAGTACCAATGATATGTCTTTTCCATTAACACTGCGATCACGATCGCAGATGATGCATGAAGATGTATAAATAAAAAATTTATTTGTTCTAATTAGCCGCAACTTGAAACTACTTCCTCTGCAAGTAAAAAATTAATGTAAATGTTTGAAACATCAAATTTAAATTTAAATTCTATATTGAGTTTAATTTCATACAAATAATGGACAACCAGTCCTGTAATGGCCCAATTGTTGACAGTTTTTATATTTTCGTGCTTGACTTCTCTCTATGACAGAGAATCTTCAAAACCAGACTTTAACCAGGATGCACCTTTAAGCCTCCCCTTTGTAGGTACAGGACCAGTTGGATCATATATAGTCAATTCGTCACCATCTCACAAAGTCATAACTGATCCACTAGAACCAATATTTGTTTTATACTGTGATGATTGATCATTTACTTTCCTGAATTTGCATTCATTACTGGTTTCTGCAGCAAATCTTTCCAACGCAGCATCCAACTTTGAAAGATGGATATCCAAATCGGACACCAGTTTAAGAATTGCATTAAATTTGAATCACAGTGTCCACAGTCTAGCAGTTCCTCGCGTGCCTTTATTGGAAAAACGTCTAATGCCATTTTCAATTGCAATATTTTTGTAACGGGTATCCAATCTTCATCTCTGTAGTATATAATATTCTGGCATATGTGTAACATGATTGAGACACAAAATGCACATAATATGTTTACAAATGATACCCTTGTTTCGAATAATGCGCAACTATAAGACACATTAAGTTCACCAGAATTCTTATAACTGACCTTTTCCTAAGTGTCTTTTGAGTAAATAAACACAAGATCATTAGTACTATAACTACATGAGTTAATCATCATCAAAACTAGAGCGATGGGCCTTTAGGCCAACAGCTTTGGGTGCATTTATCGTCTTAGGTCTCCGCATTAGTTGGCCCATCTGACAGCGGAGGCAGCCCCTAGGTGTTTCGGAGGGCCGTGATCTAGGCGAGAAGTTGGTCATTTAGACACTTCAACTCCTCTCAATCTTGGGTCGCATTCTCTACGTCGAGTGCCACTCGCTCCCATTTATGGTCGAATAGAACTTGCTGCTTTTCCATCTCCGCCTTCATGTCAATAAATATTTGGAGAAATGGGCTCTCGTACGTCGATTGTGGGTGGACGTCTCTGATCGCCCCGTGGGAGGATGTTGAGGCAGGCTCTTCCACGACTGGGTTGAGGTTAAAGCTACTTGGGGAATGATGACCCCAGTTATGCCAATGGATTTACATTTGAAGGTGGTCTCATTGCCAGTGGTTGACTATTTTTTCGGGGCCATGGCTTTTTGGAGGAATTTTTACGAAGGATTTGGTAGGAGAGAAACCTGAGTGTAGGGACTCGGATCTCAATGAAAATACTAGTTTGTAGTGGTGATTTTCTCCATAAGTGATGGGGTGGTCGATCCTCACCATAAGCCAGAATGAGAATGGAGATTAAATGCACATAAATATAACAAAAAAACAAAAGGACATAGAGAATTTTACGTGAAACTTCTTAACTAAACAAATCCACAGGGAGGAGGAGGAAGTTCACTCAAGTTACAGGAATTACAGTGTGTTGGGGATGTGTGTGGATTGAAATTAAGATTTAGCTTTTTGGATCAGAACTGGAATCTGAAGACGAGCCCTCCCCCCTCCAAAAAAAGGTCCTCAGTTTTGTTGGAAGCTGAGGACCTTTATATTTTGACTGAACTGCTATTTGTGGAGGTAGGTGAGTGCGGGCGAGATCTTCGTAATCGCACGATGTGCACATTGTAACGACCAACATCAACGGTGCTGGTTGTTAGGCTTGCATGCAGGGGTATTTGTCCTTATCTATAACTTCCCGCACTGAACGATGTTACACATCATGAACATAAAAGATACTAAGGTTGCGTAATTAACAGGAGAGATCAGGGGTGATCTGTTGCTAGAGCCTTGGTCGCGAAGCTAGAGGCTTTTGGAACGGAAAAGATCTCGGGAAGGTAAAAAACTTGGAGTGGCGATAGGCGGCTCCGGGATGTAGAGTCTTCGGGAAGAAGAATGATCTCGGGAAAGCAGATGTGACAGAGGCTGACCATGGAGGAAGCTGCCTTCGGGAAAATCAATATGGCAGAGGCGCACCGTGGCGGAAGCTGCTCTCGGGAAAATGAATGTGGCAAAGGATCTGAGTTAAATTCTAGGGAATGTGGACTTCTTTGGAGAAAATGAATGTGGCAAAGGATCTGAGTTAGATTCTGGGGAATGTGGACTTCTTGGAAAAAGTTCTCAGTATCAGGGACACGTGTTATCGTCCTAATGAGGCTCACATTTGACAACTACAGTCGTGTATTTTGGGATTTTAGACCATCCATCGAAGATTTCCAATTTTTTAGCCATTTCTTAGCATTTACGATACATATTTATATTGGGCCTTGGAGTGTGAGCGATTGCTGGGTATGGCGCCAGATCCGATGACTTTGAGGGGTAAGCATTGAAGTTGACGTGGCTCCGTGAGTAATTCCTCATGGATCCATTGATAGATGTGCATGCCCAGCAGCATGCACGCGCTTATATCATCCACATGATTGATACTATTTTGTTCCCAGATTACTTCACAAAAAGGGTATATCTCAGATGGTTATCTCTCTTAGAGGACTTCGATACCTATGGTGTCATGTCTTGGGGTAGTGATGTGCTCGCATTTTTGTACAGATAGTTGTACAAAGTTTTTATGATACGGACTTCACATTTCAAGTACACTTTTGCAGGTAAGCTTAGAAATTTATTTGTTTATACTTATATAATATTAATGATGTATATGAAATTGATTTAACACATGCTCACAATATTTTATCAGTTATGGTCTTGGGAGAGATTGTTTGTTGGTCGGCTCACTCTCAGACAGACCAATCAACTGGGTGGTTAGCTACCACTTAGATGCAGGTAAAACTCAATATACTCAATTTAAGTAGATGTATGATTGAGCTTGAGCCTGCACACAAATACAAAATTTCAGAACTTTTAAGATTAAAGAGTGCAAGTTACTCAATTCTACCGCAATAACAAGTGACTATGCGGGTCGTATCCACAAGGAGAGACTAGCGATGGAAGCTTTTTTAGTAAGTTTTCTTTTAAGATACAAAGGATGGTTAAAATTCTTTTTTTAATTCTTATAAAGAAAAAGAGAAAAATTAGGTTAAAGTGAGTTAGAAAGAAGATAGTGGAATAAGATGGAAAAACTAGAAATGATATGTACAAAAAAATGGAAAAGGAATGATAGAAGAAGTGGTAGATTGTGGTATTCTAAACTAAAGAATTAAAAGAAAAGAAAGAAACTAAAAGTTACTTACCCCTTTTGTGCTCATATACCTTGGATTCGTAGCTACGACTTACCTTGTCTTTGAAGGCGATCAAGCATGGCGTATAGGATCTTCCCCATTCTCGATCTACACTAAGAATAAAAGGGCAAGCTATACTAGCAAGAGAATAGTTGTTCATCACCATAGGCCATCAAGGGCACTTGCAAATGGCGAAGCAGTCTCGAGGCTAACAGATTCACTTGGATTGTAACACATTAGAGGAGAGTAAACAAAAACAAGAGTAAAGAAGAAAAAGTAACTTTGATTCAATTCAAATAACAATGGAAGACGAGATCACTTACACCGGTATCACCTGCAGTACAAGTTTACTCTCATTCCTTCATGAAAGTATCCTCTCCTCTCAGTTACATAAAGTAAATAAAAATTACATGGAGGAAAATAAAAACCTAAGTTACAAACTATAAATTAGCCTAAGTTCTACTCTCTACTTGGTCGTTCCCTTTCTTTTTGAGATTGCAGGTATTTATAGAAGAAATGCAGAGGCTGGAGGAATGTGAACATAGGGAAAGTTGACTATTTCTGAATTTGAATCCTCCCCTTATCTCCAAACTTGATATGATGTGAATATTCAGTTCTAATCTGCAGTTTATTGGCCTATATCACTTATCAAATGACAGATTTAGAAATAGTGATAACATAAGAGTTGTAGCCCTGTAAGTCTGCTTTCTGAATCATCTTGAATCATCAGATTTGAGATTGGGTAGCGAAAGTTATGATTCAAATACTAAAATATATCTAGTCAGAATCTGAATCAAACTTGCTTCATTTCATCCGTTGATCTTCTCTCCATCCATTTATCTCTATGTATTTGATATTATCCTCGGTTGATTTTTAGCTAACCAAAATGGATTTATAGAAATCTGAATTTTACCGGTTTTCATTTAGTGTTATCTTTCTGATTTGCTCTGATCTTCAGCTGAACATTTGCCTCAATCCTTGATTTGTTCTAACTAGATCTGGGATCATCCTCAGCTAACCAAATAGATCCAGTTAAATTTGATTTTAACTGGTATTTATTTGGTTTAATTCTCTTTCTCTTTATTATTATCTTCTGCAAATTAGATATTTAAGATAAGGAAATTAGCAGATTTATTACACGATAAATGTAGGAGTGTAATGAAAAGAATACAAAATATATGTACGATCACACCCTTACACCTATCTTTTGCTCGTCTTCGAGCAAATCAACGAAACTAAACTAAAGATTATTAGACCACTTTCGCAGGTTACGCGATTGCACTGAGCATGTGCAATAAGCCATTAAACCTCTAGGTTTCCCCTAGAGGACGAGTTTTGTCTCGTGAAGGTTTTTAGTGGATTGCACCTACAAAATCCATAAAGAAAGAATAACAAAGAGTTAGTATTTTCGAAAAGCATTTGAAAGAGAAAATTATTTGAAATATTATTGTAAGATTTAAGTAATCTATAAATTATAGGAAAACCGAAGTTTTCATTCCTAAACTTAGTCTTTATTCAAAAATTTGTTATAAATCAAAATAAGGAGTCAAATTGTACTTCTCATCTAGTCTATTACTTTACCCTAAGTCAATACACCTTGTGACCGTGAAAATTTTGACTAAGGGTTCTTTAATTCTAACTCTTATGTCTTATTTATATATATATATTGGTGGTATTATTCCTTAGTTCTACTAGGCTTTATAATTTGCCTATGTAACGAGCTTTTAATCGATAACTCCCAAACCAAACGGTCTTAGGGCACCGGGTGAGAAAACACTCCAAGGACTTAAGGACTCGAGCAAATAAGGTCACAAAACTAAGGATTTTATTATATGAACCACTTTTAGGCGTGAATACTTATGCTTTATTAGGCACAAATACCCATCTTAATCAGAGGATTATATATATATATATATATATATATATATATATATATATATATATATATATATATATATATATATATATATATTTCTCAAACTTATCTAATCATCTTTCACATAAATACCAAGGCTTACTTAGGCCAAAGCACCTAGCTAATCAATAATTAGATTTGTTCATCTTTCATAGATATATTTTTTTCTCTTTTTTTCTTTTTTTCATAAGGCATAAGAATATTTGTTTTGAACCCTAAGTGTGTAAGTATATAAGGTGTGTATATTTCTTCAAGGTAAAGATTAAGACTAAATTACTTTCACAAACTTTCTTCCTATCCTTAGAAATCAAACAAATAATCTTATTTTGATCAAGTATAAGAAATCCTAATTATGATTCTCCTATTCCTTAAAATTGACTTAATTTCTTACAAAAAATATGTCAAAATATATTTTCAAAAAGTTTTTAAAAGTAAAGAAAATGTTAATAATTTTTTATTTTCTTTTTTTATAAAAAGAAAAAAACCTAAGTTATGTTAGACCCTCCCCCACACCTATCTCATGCATTGTCCTTAATGTATGAATTAATGTATAGATGCATGAAAAAGAAGAAAGGGAAGGAAAATATTACCTTAAAGTGGTGGTTCCGGTGGTGGTCTGATTGGTCCTCAAAATGCGGCCCAATCGAATTTTCGTAGAGTTCGGAGGAACCCACCAGAAATCTTTCTTATATAACCCACTAAAATGATGTATATATGAACAGTTTTTATTAAAAATTTAACCCCATTTAATTTTCAAATTTCATAATTAATTTCGGAGTCAATTTTGTCAACCGCCTTGTCCCAAAATGGAGTGTGAAAAGATACAATGATTGACTTGGACTTAGGAAGTATGGGAACTAATACCGACTCAGGAAAGTGACTTAAGTCAAGTAAAAGTTCAGGAGTCGAGATCGGTTCAGGAAGTGGGTCCAAATTAAGAAATTAAAACTCAAGTTCACAGTCATTTTCCCACAATGGAATGTGACTTAATATTGCTGATTCAAGTTCAAGAATGACAGGTGTGGGAATCAAAATTGACTCTAAAATATTACTCAAGTCGGGTAACAAAACAAGAGTCAATATTGATTCGAGAATTTGAACTGGATCACAAATTTGAGAATCTAGGTCACATTTCTTATTGAGTTCAATTTCATAAAAATGAGAACGTGCCAATTTGTCAATGGGACTTTCAAAAGTATGAAATTGGTCAAGTTCAATATGATGATCATCAAAGATAGGTGATGCAATTTCATGATGAATTGGCGTAGGATCCAATGTTGACTTGGGAAAAAGATTGAAATCAGGTGAAGACGCCGAAGTCATTATTGAATCAGAAAGTAGAATTGAATCACTAAGTTGAGGTTCAGGATTATATTCATTCTCAAGTTCAATTTCAGGAAAAGGATAACTTACCAAACTGTCAATGTCATTTTCAAAATTTAGAGTTTAGGCAAGTTCAAATGATTGTGCTGAAATGGAACCTTATTTTCCAAAACAACATGACTCTTCGGCTCTAACAGAATGGTCAGGGACATCAAAAATGGTCTGATTTGTCACATATTTTGCATTAATATTGTCACTTTACCACACTTGTTAGCTAATAAATGTTATTAATAAGTTGTCTTTTTCTTTGCTAAATGTAGGCCCAAGTGCTTAAAAGAAAAAAAGAGAAACAAGCCCAAAAGCCCACCAAATTCTGAATTAGTTCAGAATTAATTCGAAATGGAGAAATCTGGGCTAAATTCTGGCATATCAAGGGGTTGAGAAAAATCCTCCTTGAATCGAGCAATTGAAGCCAGAAAATCAAAAGCTGTTCAGTCAACGGTTGAAGCAGCAACAAGAAAACCAGCAGGAGATGCGAGTCACACTTCAAACCAGGAGCCCTCTCCCCTTGGTGTGGCCATCTGGCCACACCAAGGCCACGGAAACGCGGCCCAAGCCGCGTTTCCGTGGCCTAACCACTTCTGTTGGGGGAGCGTTTGCTCCCCCAACCTTCCGGGATCCTATCTTGCAAGGTTTTGGCTATAAAAAGGGGTTTCAGCAAGGAAAAAAAGCAGCGAGGACTAGGATTAAATTTTGCACTTATTTTCTTAGGATCTAGGTTCATTGTTAGCTAGAAAGAAAGTTATAATCTTGCTTTTTAACTTGTAGTCCAGTTTCAAAAACTTGTGAGAGAGAGGACTGAGAGCTTGTACTTGAAGGTTGAAGTGACAGCAATACAAAAGTCGGGCCGATTTCTCTTTCACTTGCAGTACGGTATGCTTTATATTATGTCGTTGTTTTCTTCGCTTTCCATGAGTAACTAAACACTTTTCTGGGCTTGCTATCGAACTCTCTCGTTTTTCTTCTCTTCTGTTTTTAAAAGAAAAAGACCCGATGACTCATATAAATGCCTCACTAAAAGCCTTTCTTTTTTTGAAAGTGTTCTTGAAGGCACATGAGGATGGGTGTGATAGTTGAATTCACAACTCTTATATGAACATCTTTCGAATCGTTTTTAATTCATTCTTGTTTCTTCGCACTTGCTGTTTTAACATTCGATTCCACGATTTCTTGAAGAAAAAGACTCAACTTTCCTAAAACATCTTATGTGCTTTACTCAAAGCTTTCTAAAAGATAACTCTAAGTTTTGCAAATGATCATTTGAGGGACTTAACTTTTCAAGGGAAGAAAGAACAATTGAGTAGTAAGATAGTGAGCCCAGACTTTCTCTATTAATACAAACAACAAAGAAATTTCTAAGTTTTCTAAATCACCTTCTCCAAAGTCTTTTCTGAAGTTGTAATTTTTCTTTCATTCATCTCTTCTTTCCATTCTCTTTTTCCTAAAAAACGAACACAATTTCTTGTTTTAAACGAACCACCGAAAAGCTTCCATCGCATCCCTCCTTGTGGACACGACCCGTTAGCCACAAGCTACACGGTACATTCTTAACTCATTGGTTGTTTCATTTATTTTAGCAATCAAATTTTGGCGTTGTTGCCGAGGAGGGAACGGTGTAGTTGTTTTAACAAGTTTTGTGTATTGTTTTAAGGACTCGAAGATCACGAACTAGCATTCAAGCTTTGCCAAGAAGACTTACAAATTCTGTGACCCTACTCTCGAAAGTAGGAAACAGAATTTCAAAAAAATTGCTTTGCAAAAATCTGAAAATTTCATTGGACTACTAAAAACTTTGTTTTGCAGGACATATTACTCGCACAAATTTTAGTTTTTATATGTCATATTTGTGCTAGTGTTTCTATCCAACATCCCTGTTTTTAAGTCAACAGTAAAATATTCGTTGAAAGTTAAAAATTGATTAGACATTTGCATTCTAGGCACAAGTCTTTTCAATTCTTTTACTTTACTGTTGAAGAAAGCTGGAGATAAGGTATGTATGCATAGCATATAGCATAGGAAACATTCTTGGGTAATATTTGCTTTTGAATGTTACTTTCTATATCTTGCACACTTTGCACGAATCAATTCTAAAGGCAAAACCCAAATCAAGATAAGGTGGGGAAGTCATTACCCTTGCTTAGCCCACAAACCATCTACAAGCACGCACAACCTAAGCCTAATTAAAATTTGATAGACGTTGGCCTTAGGGACATCTCGAACTCACTAGGAGATTATCCTAAAGAGGGAAGATGTTGGAAATTGACCCCTGTCAAATCAGTATCAAGGAAGGGGATTGAGGGCCGAAAGCCCGAAGATTGGTGGTTACTTAATTAAGGAACGTCTTTGACGGATAACCTCCCACCAATCTTGCCCTGACCTGGCTGATTAGCTTGTGGTGAAGGTCTACATTCTACCTCCTGTGGAAAATCAACCAGTTAGGAGTTGTCTAGGTCAAGGTTACCTTAGACTAGGCTTGGTTGTTTCCTTTTCTTGACTATTGGTGAACTTGTTTGTGATTGTGTTTGTGTATGCAAGTGTGGTCGAGAGACCCAAATTCATCTAGGTTGACTAGAAACACATCACCACCCAAGTTCGATACAAGATCAGATTCGGTTATGGATCGACCGACATCTTTGCAGGACAGGTTTTATCCTATTAGAACATCACTTCCATCCTGCATCCAACTTCCATCGGTTGGTGAACACAACTTTGAGCTTAAGCCACAGTTCATCAACACACTCCCTAAATTCCATGGCTTAGAGTCCGAAGATGCGTATTTCTTTATAAGAGAATTTGAAGAAGTATGCTTAATGATGAAAATCCCACACCTTACAGATGATGTTATTAGGTTGAGATTTGTCCCATTTGCTCTTAAGGACCTAGCCAAGAAATGGCTCTATAGCTTAGCGGCCAGCTCTATCACATCTTGGGATGGTTTCATCAAGGTCTTCTTAAAGAAATTCTATCCAATCCATAAAACCGCTCTCATTAGGAAGACGATCATGCAATTCAAGCAAGAACCCAATGAACCGTTCTGGAGGTACTTTGAATGCTTTAAAGACCTCCTTGTTTAATGTCCACATCATGGAATAGAGAAATGGCGACAATGCCAAATTCTCTATGACGGTTTAGACTATTCCACCAAAACCCTCTTAGAAAGTATGTGCCAAGGGGTTTCTTGCAGAAAGATGAAAATGAAGGATGGGATTTGTATGAAACTCTAGCTGAGAAGACCATCCAATGGGAATCTGCAAGCGAGACCTCTAGGAATCCTAACTCCATCTCTTCAAAAGGAGGTCTCAATTCTATCGAATCGTCCATCGCTAATGAGGCTAAGTTAGCTAACCTGGCTAGAAGACTGGAAGCTCTAGAAACGAAAGAACCAAGTCCAGTCAATCAAGTCAGCCCGAACCAAGTTCCAACTCCGGGTTGTACTTACTGTCAGGCCATGAATCATGTGTTTGAGGAGTGTCATGTATTTCAAGCTCACCAATATTTTCCTGAGCCGATGAATGCGGCCTTTTCAAGGCCGAACAATGATCCTTACGCTCCAACATACAATTCTGGCTGGAGAAATCACCCCAATTTCTCATGGAGCCAACAAAATAATGACCACCCCGGTCAAACCACTTCTATCATTCCAATTCTTCCAATCATCAACCCAATTTTTCCAATCACCCTCACAATTCTCCCAACAATTTTTCAAATTATCAACAAAGTTTTCCCAACCAAGCTCCACCATCGTCCTTCCAGAATCCTCAACTTGAAAGGAGAATGACTGATTTTGAGAGAAACATGGAAAGGTACATGAAGAATCAAGATTCCCTCATGCAAACAATACAGAGGCTAGAGGGTCAAATGAGCCAGTTAGCTAACCCACAACATGAGAGGTAAAATGGTACCTTGCCCAGTCAACCAATTATGAATCCTAGGAATTCACAACAAGCTCATTTGGTTGAGGATCAATCACTGAATCAATGTAATGCTGTTCATACATTGAGGTCGGCAAAAGAAAGTTGATAACAAGATATCAACACCACCTAATCCTAATCAGCACAATCACACTTCAGCATCCACCTCATCTAATCCCACCCCTCCTAAAGTTGATGAATCTGAAAAAGATAAGTCAGCCAGTCATGTGCACCAGCCTATAGCACCATTTCCTAATAGGTTGAAAAACAAGCAAAATCCGCACATGAATAAGATAATTGAGATCTTTAATCAAGTGAAGATAAATGTGCCACTTCTTGATGCCATCCAACAAGTCCCATCTTATGCTAAGTTTCTTAAGGACATGTGCACCAAGAAGAGAAAGACTAATGTACCTAAAAAGGTCTTCTTAGCCACTAACATTAGTGAGCTACTATCGGGTCCGATCCCTATCAAGTACAAGGATCCAGGTAGTCCAACCATTGCCTGCACAATAGGACAAGCCGAGATTAGTCATGCACTTCTTGACTTGGGGGCAAGTATCAACTTGCTTCCATTCTCAGTTTATCAACAACTCGGGTTGGGCGATCTTAGTCCAACTCGAGTCACTATCCAACTGGCTGACCGTTCAATGAAAGTTCCAAAAGGGGAGATTAATGATGTCCTTATCCGGGTAGGGGAGTTTATTTACCCTGTCGATTTCATAGTTCTAGAGACACAACATGTGTCCAACTCCAATCATAGGGCTCAAACTCCTGTTATCTTAGGGCGACCATTCCTTACTACTGCCAATGCCATCATCAATTGTAGGAATGGGTCCATGAGGTTAACTTTTGGGGACATGACTAGAGAAGTCAATGTCTTCAATCTTGAAAAATAACCTCGTAAGATAAGGGATCAATCATTTGAGGTAAATTTTGTTGAAAATAACTGTGATGAAGAAGGTGAAGATATAGAAGATGAGTCGCTGTTTCTTAGTGAATTATTCAATGAAGGTGATTATCTTGATGAGAAGGCATATGTCAGAGATCCTAATGTTAAAGTACCCTTTGAAAAGGGAAAATTTGATTTGAATATCTTCACTTTCGATGAGCCAACCAATAATGTATCGCATGAGAATATAGTTCAAGAACCTCCGATTGACATACTCTTTGAAAACCTTTTCGAAGAAGAACTCATGTGTTTGGATGAACCAACTAGGGATCAGTTGGTTAATTATACATTTCCAGGTAAAAGTGTTGATTTAAGCTTTGAGGAGATCTATGGAACTGAGTTAGAATTCTTAGGCATTCATAATGAGGAAGTTCCAACTGAGAAGGGTGGTGGTGGTAAATTTTTGAATAATGATTGTGACAATATGAGGGAGAAACACCTAAAGAAGGTGAGACTGGGGAGGCAGGAAGCTAAACTGACAAAACACTTGGCCTCCCCACTGTGCCCTATAAAGAGGACCCATTGGAATGATGGGAAGAGAGCTAGAGGAATAAGACTGAAAAAGCTCTAGGTATGGGTGAAACTTGATGTTGTACATATTTCTGTATAATATATGCACCTCTTTTACATTTCATTTCATGCATGTATACATATCTTTCATACATTGGGGACAATGCATGGGATAAGTGTGGGGGAGGGTTCTAACACGACTGATAAAAAAAAAAGAAATATATATATATATATATATATATATATATATATATATATATATATATATATATAACTTTTTGAAAGGTTAGAACAATATTTTGATATATTTTTTGTAAGAAATTAAGTCAATTTTAAGGAATAGGAGAATCATAATTAGGATTTCTTACACTTGGTCAAAATAAGATAACTTGTTTGATTTTTAGGATCAGGAAGAAAATTTGTGAAAGTAATTTAGTCTTGATATTTACTTTGATGACATATGCACACAAAATACACTTATACACTTAGGGTTTAAAAACGGAGACTCTTATGCCTTATAAAAAAAAAGATATGATGAAAAAGAAAAAAAACAATTCTAATTATTGATTAGCTAGGTGCTTTGGCCTAAGCAAGCCTTAGTATTTATGCAAAAGATAATTAGATAAGTTTGAGAAAAAAATTGTGTCCTCTGATTAAGCTGGGTATTTATGCCTCATGAAGCATAAGTATTCACGCCTAAAAGGGGTACATCGTATAAATAAAAACCTTAGTTTCGTGGCCTTATCTGCTCGAGTGTTTAAGTCCTTAGGGGTGTTTTCTCACCTGGTGCCCTAAAACTGTCCGGTTTGGGTGTCACCGACTAAATGCTCGTTACATGGGCAGATTAGAAAGCCTAATGAAATTGAGGAATAAATTTCACTAAAAATAAATAAATATAAGGCATAAGAGTTAATGTTAAAGAACCCTTAGTCAACTTCACAGTCACGATGGTGCATACGACTCAGGGTAAATTAATAGACTAGGTGAGAAGTACAATTTGACTCCTTACTCTAATTGATGACATGTTTTTGAATAGAGACTAAGTTTAGGAATGAAAATTTGATATTCCTATAACTTATAGATTACTTAAACTCTCACAAATATACTTCAAATATTTTCTCTTTTCAAAATGCTTTTCGAAAATACTAACTTTTTTCTCTTTCTTTTGGATTTTGTGGGTGTAATCCGCTGAAAACCCTCACGAGACAAAACTCGTCCTCTAGGGGTAACCTAGAGGTTTAACGGCTTGTTGCACATGCTCAGTGTAATCGAGTGACCTGCGAAAGTGGTCTAATAATTGATTTGAGTTAGTCCAATGTTTTGCTCGAGGGCGAGCAAAAGATAAGTGTGGGGGTGTGATTTGTCACATATTTTGCATTAATATTGTCACTTTACCACACTTGTTAGCTAATAAATGTTATTAATAAGTTGTCTTTTTCTTTGCTAAATGTAGGCCCAAGTGCTTAAAAGAAAAAAAGAGAAACAAGCCCAAAAGCCCACCAAATTCTGAATTAGTTCAGAATTAATTCGAAATGGAGAAATCTGGGCTAAATCCTGGCATATCAAGGGTTGAGAAAAATCCTCCTTGAATTGAGCAATTGAAGCCAGAAAATCAAAAGCTGTTCAGTCAACGGTTGAAGCAGCAACAAGAAAACCAGCAGGAGATGCGAGTCATACTTCAAACCAGGAGCCATCTCCCCTTGGGTGTGGCCATCTGGCCACACCAAGGCCGCGGAAACGCGGCCCAAGCCGCGTTTCCGCGGCCTAACCACTTCTGTTGGGGGAGCGTTTGCTCCCCCAACCTTCCCGGGATCCTATGTTGCAAGGTTTTGGCTATAAAAAGGGGTTTCAGCAAAGAAAAGAAGCAGCGAGGACTAGGATTAAATTTTGCACTTATTTTCTTAGGATCTAGGTTCATTGTTAGCTAGAAAGAAAGTTGTAATCTTGCTTTTTAAGTTGTAGTCCAGTTTTAAAAACTTGTGAGAGAGATGACTGAGAGCTTGTACTGAAGGTTGAAGTGACAGCAATATAAAAGTCGGGCCGATTTCTCTTTCACTTGCAGTACGGTATGCTTTATATTATGTCGTTGTTTTCTTTGCTTTCCATGAGTAACTAAACACTTTTTCTGGGCTTGCTATCGAACTCTCTCATTTTTCTTCTCTTCTGTTTTTAAAAGAAAAAGACCCGATGACTCATATGAATGCCTCACTAAAAGCCTTTCTTTTTTTGAAAGTGTTCTTGAAGGCACATGAGGATGGGTGTGATAGTTGAATTCACAACTCTTACATGAACATCTTTCGAATCGTTTTTAATTCATTCTTGTTTCTTCGCACTTGCTGTTTTAACATTCGATTCCACGATTTCTTGAAGAAAAAGACTCAACTTTCCTAAAACATCTCACGTGCTTTACTCAAAGCTTTCTAAAAGATAACTCTAAGTTTTGCAAATGATCATTTGAGGGACTTAACTTTTCAAGGGAAGAAAGAACAATTGAGTAGTAAGATAGTGAGCCCAGACTTTCTCTATTAATACAAACAACAAAGAAATTTTTAAGTTTTCTAAATCACCTTCTCCAAAGTCTTTTCTGAAATTGTAATTTTTCTTTCATTCATCTCTTTCTTTCCATTCTCTTTTTCCTAAAAAACGAACACAATTTCTTGTTTTAAACGAACCACCGAAAAGCTTCCATCGCATCCCTCCTTGTGGACACGACCCGTTAGCCACAAGCTACACGGTACATTCTTAACTCATTGGTTGTTTCATTTATTTTAGCAATCATGGTCAAACAGTGAGAACATAAAGTTTGGACCATCATATCTATGTCATGATTACGAGCATTTTGAGCCTGAGTCATGGCTTCAAGCATCTTTTCATAGTTGATTGGTTCATCATTTTGTTGCGATTGGTCTTGAAAAGATGAAGTATTGTTTTAGAATTAGTGGTGAAATTGTGAGTCTATTAGATTTTGTGATTGTTGTTTGGACTCACGCATACTCATTTCCAAAATTGATGGTTTTCTATTTTGGACTGGTGGAACTGAGTATGAATCTTGAAAATATTGTTGGACAAGGTGGATAAGGAGGACAAGTTAGTTGAAAATTGGACTCGGGGGAGGTGAATCCCCATTGACTCTGTGAAGAGCTAAAATTATTTTGGAAATTATGGTCATAAGATTGGGGGCATGGGTTATATTGATTCGGATAAGACCAATCCGGCATATTATATTGGTTAAAGTTATGATATGCCGGGTTGGTAATATCCGAAAAAGAGGTGTAATATGTATTACCATTAAAATTGAAAAATTTATTGTTATAAGCCATATCACACAATAAAACACAAACAAATAAGCAAACAAAGAAAAAAAATTCTAAACTAAGTTAGGGTAGACCTTTGACCTAGACGACTCCTAAATAGTTAGACTGTCCACGGGAGGTAAGTGCAGAATTTGACCACAAGCTAATCAGCGAGGTCAGGGCAAAATTGGTGGGAGGTATCCGCGCAAAAGCGACAGGCCTAATTAAGCCAAACCATCAGCCTTCGGGGTTTTGCCCCTCAATCCCTTTCCTTAGACACTGATTTGGCAGGAGTCAAATTCTAACGCATTCCCCCTTAGGATAATATCCTAATTGAGTCCGAGATGTCCTTAGGGCCAACGTCTAGTCATTTTTAGTTAGGCTTAGGTTAGTAAGCGAGGAGATTATTTGTGGGCTAAGGGAGGGTAATGACTTCCCCACCTTATCTTGTTAATAGGACACGCCCTTAAGATTGATTGTGCAAAGTGTGCAGGATAAAGAAAAGTAACATTCAACAAGCAAATAATCATTCAAGAATGTTTCCTAAACTATATGCCATGCAAACGTACTTTTTTCTCCAGTACTCTTCAACAGTAACGTAAAATATAAACGAATTAGACACGTGCCTAAATGCAAAGTCTAAACCTGTTTTTAGCATTTAACAAACATCATTTTACTGTTGAGGTTAGAAAGGAAGTCCAGTGAGACAAACAAGAAAATTAATAGCTACAGATATTAAACTTTACAATTAAGCTAACCTGCAGAAAATACAGGTTAGTAGTTCACTCAGATTACCACAGGAATGTAGCAAATCTGAGGGCTTCTTGGCTCTGCTTTCTTGAGCAGAGTCTAAGGCCACTTATATGTCCACTACAGTAAAAGTTTCTTGTTAAATCTGTACACCAAAAATCAAGAAGAAGATTAACCAAAAATGTAAACTTTATTCAGAATTATTTACCGTCCCTCTCCGACGACGGCGCCAAAATTTTGATTAAGCTTGAGCCTGCACACAAATACAGAATTTCAGAACTTTTAAGATTAAAGAGTGCAAGTTACTCAATTCTACCGCAATAGCAAGTGGCTATGCGGGTCGTGATCCACAAGGAGGAACTAGCGATGGAAGCTTTTTTAGTAAGTTTTATTTTAAGATACAAGGATGGTTAAAATTCTTCTTTTAGTAAAGAAAAAGAGAAAATTTTGGTTAAAGTGAGATAGAAAGAAGATGGTAGATTAAGAAGATAGAAAAAATAGAAATGATATGTACAAAGAAATGGAAAAGAAATGATAGAAGAAGTGATAGATTGTGGTGTTCTAAACTAAAAAATTAAAGAAAAGAAAGAAACTAAAAGTTACTTACCCCTTTTGTGCTCATATACCTTGGATTCGTAGCTACGACTTACCTTATCTTTGAAGGCGATCAAGCATGGCGGATAGGATCTTCCCCATTCCCGATCTACACTAAGAATAAAAGGGCAAGCTATACTAGCAAGAGAATAGTTGTTCATCACCATAGGCCATCAAGGGCATATGCAAATGGCGAAGCAGTCTCGAGGCTAACAATTCACTTGGATTGCAACACATTAGAGGAGAGTAAATGAAAACAAGAGTAAAAAAGAAAAGGTAACTTTGATTCAATTCAAATAACAATGGAAGAAGAGATCACTTACACCGGTGTCACCTGCAGTACAAGCTTGCTCTCATTCCTCCATGAAAGTATCGTCTCCTCTCAGATACATAAAGAAAATAAAAATTACATGGAAGAAAATAAAAACCTAAGTTACAAGCTACAAATTAGCCTAAGTGCTACTCTCTGCTTGGTCGTTCCCTTTCCTTTTGAGATTGCAGGTATTTATAGAAGAAATGCAGATGTTAGAGGAGTATGAATATAGGGAAAAGTGGCTATTTCTGAATTTGAATCCTCCCTTTATCTCCAAACTTGATTTGATGTGAATATTTAGTTCTGATCTACAGTTTATTGGCGTGCTGATTGCTAAATATCACTTATCAAATGACATATTTAAAAATAGTGATTAACATAAGAGTTGCAGCCCTGTAAGTATGCTTTCTGGATCATCTTGAATTATCAGATTTGAGATTGGGTAGCGAAAGTTATGATTCAAATATTAAAATGTATCCAGTCAGAATCTGAGTCAAACTTGCTTCATCTCATCCGCTGATCTTCTCTCTATCCATTTATCTCTATGTATTTGATATTATCCTCGGTTGATCTTTAGCTAACCAAAATGGATTTATAGAAATCTGAATTTTACTGGTTTTCATTTGTGTTATTTTTCTGATTTGCTCTGATCTTCAGCTGAACATTTGCCCCAATTCTTGATTTGTTCTAACTAGATCTGGGAACATCCTCAGCTAACCAAATAGATCTTGTTAAATTTGATTTTAACTGGCATTTATTTGGTTTAATCCTCTTTCTCTTCATTATTATCTTCTGCAAAATAGATATTTAAGATAAGAAAATTAGCAGATTTATTATACGATAAATGTAGGAGTGTAATGAAAAGAATACAAAATATATATACGATCAATTTATCTATTTGAATATATTCTTTTGTTTAATCTTTTGGTGCAGTGCAGGATAAATGTGAGAACAAGTTGGGATATGACTCCAGAAAGGGACTTAAAAATCTACAAAAATGAGCTTGATATCTATGACCGTTTTGGAGTTGTCTGGGAGCCATACATTGAGGAGATCCTATATACTTTACACTCGGTTTATAGAGAGGAATCTAAGCTATGGCGAGCCAGGAATCCACTGATCTGTTTTGAGATTGTGGAGATGCATGTTCTAGGCCGAGTCCTCTGTCAGTTAGGGTTTACGCAGCATATCCCTGATGTCGTCAACCAATTAACTCGGATAGACCGCATAAGCAAGTGTCAATGTGATTAGAGGCAGGAGTTCAGTGCTTACATAAGCCAATGGGATGATCGAGCCAATCAACTTCAGAGCCAGAGATGTCCCATCACACTGTTCTCAGACTACATGAGTTCGTATTGGAAAATCGCTCATTGTTGGATTATTTAGCAAGTCGATCCGTCGGTCGCTTACGAGCTTGCTACTGCACATGAGCAAGTGGTTGTAATATCTTAACACAATTTTCATAAAAAGTTAAATTTGTAATATATACTGATATAATTTTATTAAAACTTATGATGTAAGTTGATGGATATATAACCAAGGGGACCATGGTGGATGAGACTTTGGTGGACAAGACTCGGAGGGTCTCAATACTCCAGAGGATAAACACTTTCATCAGGGAGATAGTGGGAGGAGCCGATTTGCACACCCATTAGGTGCATCAAGCCAGTCGACAGTTTACACCCGATGTGAGCGACATCCACTGGATACAGAGTTCGAGGTAGTACAAGATGAGCCGGACCTTCTCATCTCGTTGCTAGATGGCACACATGACGTCGAGATGATGAGAACCTTGGACATGACGAGCCTGGACCAACCCAACCACATGTTAGGATGTATCGATGGCGTCGAGGAGGTGAGGAGGTCGGACCATCTCAACCAAAATCCTAGGCTGCCCCTGCACGTGGGCGAGGACGAGAACGAGGGCGTGGTAGACTTTCACGCGCATTATCATATTTGTTATGAGATATTATTTGACTTGTATTATTGTGATATGATTTGAAATTTGTGCTTTTGATATGAATTGTGTTTGTTATTAGTTTGATTTAAATTGAAATTTGTGATTTGGATATGAGTTTGATATTTGTTGAAATATGTGATTTTGACACGAGTTGTGACATGAGTTGAAATTGGTGTTTTTTTAGTTTGATATGAATTGTGATATATATATATATATATATATATATATATATATATATATATATATATATATATATATATATATATATATATATATTACTTTTTGCTGAGCAGGGGCATGTATGATCTGTATGAGTTATGATATGTATTTTTGACCATATATGATATGTATGAGTTAGGATAGATTTTATGTATAGGAACAGAATGTATGTATAGGGACAAATTTTACGTACAAGGACAAATTATTTTTCCCAGTCTTCTTTGTTCGGAGTTGGCAACCCCGAACAAAAAAATTAATATTTTTTTCAGTCTTCTTTGTCCAGGGTACCAACCCCGAATAGACAAAAATAGCTAAAAAGAAAAAATTTGTCCGGGGTAGGCAACCCCAAAAAAGGAAAAACGTAAAAAAAATAAAGTTTCTTTGTCCGGGTTGCCAACCCCAGACAAAAAAAAAAAAAACCAAAAACAATTAAAATTCTTTATCACTTAATGAAAACAAAATTGCTTCTTCTGGGGTTGGCAACCTCAGACAAAGAAAACTATTTCAAAAAAAGTAAATTGTGTGTCTGGAGTTGCCAACCCCGGCCATAGAAAATAACCAACCTCCATCAAAACAGCCGCCAAACTGGCGGGAGGAACGCCCCGCCGCCAATGTGACGAGTCAAAGATCGATTTTGGAAATTATTTTGAGAGATGCTGGTTTTTCAAATTAGTTTCCAAATTTGTATTTTTTTTTAAAAAAAATTGCCCTTGCGATACATATACCACATGACAAATCAGATTATTTGAGTTCAGGTTAGAAATCACTCAGATATCCGAAGTTCATTACTCATGATGGAAACATAGTCTTCTCTTGATGCTGATTCTTGCTTCAGCAAATCCAGTATACGGCAAAGTAAAGAAACAATGCAGTCGAATTCTCAAGAGAGCTAATAGCTGCAGAGGCCAACCTTAGTGCCCTCGGGCACTACAAGAGACTAAAGGAAACAGTCAAAGGAGTTCCTCATCCACAGTCAAAAAACAAGGAAATAAACATCTGCAGAGCTAAAGTTCAGAAACCCCTCTCTATTCTGGAAGCTGAGGAACTAAACTTGTTTTTCAATATATAGAATCATCTTCAACAGAGAACTAGACACAAAGCATGATGAAAAAGGAGAAAAGCTGGAAATAAGTCAGGAACACCGAGAGATAGAAATTGAGAGCTCGGTGGCACACTCCCTTTGACTCCATCCACGAGTCGTTCCTCTTGTCAGGAAAGGTCATTGAAGAAGCTAAGTTGAAGCTTCAGGCTCATGGCTTTGCGCTTTTCTATTCTTCCTTACCAAACTCATTGGTTTTTGCAACTTGAGATCAGCTCCAAATACAAGGCAGCAGTCCTGCTTCTTCTCATCTGCATTCTCCTGTCCACTGGAGTGCACGTTGCTCTTGTCGTACGAGCGATATGGAGCTCCCAAGCGCAAGGCCAATGGTGGAGAAGTGTAGGATGACGAAGATGAAGAGAAGTGCGAGCAAGAGCTGTAAGATGGGCTGGTGAGCAAAGGCATTCCCGCGGTCTTTGTTAAACACCTCTTGCCCCTGTGCCTGTGCCTCTCGCAGTATTTGGAGTCCCCCAAGGCGTCTCTGGAGCACCTCCACTTCTTCCCATCTGTTCTTTTGCACCTCCATGGTTCCGGATCTTCCTCTGCTTTCCCCCCAAAATTCACTACCAAAAGATGAAATTACAGTTTCAGTTAACAAGACAAATGGAAGAGAGCAAAAATGAAGTAAATACTTACTAGAAGGGTGGGGAGAGAACGGATCCGAGGAGTAGCTTCTCTTAAACGGGAGAACAAGATGAGAAGGAACAGGAATCCCCAACACCATGTAGTTAAAGACGAGAGTTTGCCGCTCAAACTCCTGCAACTGAGACGACGTGAGTGGACGACTGCTCCACCCCTCATCCATCATCATCAACAACAACAACAACAATAACACAGAAATAAGAAACAAAAGAGAAACAAGAGAGATGAGGAAGAAGCAGTGGCATGTCATATAATAAATAATCCAGTGTTACTTTAGAGTGCATAGGAAGTGTCATTCAGTCAAAAGGTTTAAGGAGTGGCAGAGAGGAGCAGGCTGCAAATCTTCTGTGCTGTTGAATGGAAAGATGCCCTGTAAATACACTGAAAGATACACCCAGATACTACCCATTCGGTCAAAAAATCTCTCAAGACCATCTTTTGCAGAGACAAATTCAAAGTTATTGAATGTGAACAAAGGAAGCGTATTAACCAAAATTCTGTCTTTTTTTTTCCTTAATAAATTGGTGGGGCAATGTCGCCAGTAGATGCAGCTGTTGATACCTGCTTTTATCATTATGGGCAAGAACAGAAGTAACAGGCAGGTGAGATAGCAGAGAGCTATCTGCTGCTCTGTTTACCTGCAGCCTTCTGATGCCTTTGTCTTCTTGACTTCTTCCCAGAAACCCACAGGGTAAAAAGGACTGCTAACATCAAAAACTAAGGTTAAAGTTGTCACACACAGGGAAGTGCAGTATGCTGCTTCCACATCCGGTCTGGCTCTTTCTTTTCTCTTTTCCTCACATGAGAGCTGTTGTCACATGGCTATTCTTCAAATTTGTCTTTATTTTCCTGTCAAAGAGCAAAAAATAAAAAAAAATAAAAGCCCAGTCGTGCTGTAAATATGTGTCCTCTGAGATGATAATTATGTTATTTTAAAAAACATTGCTTGAGTGGCCATATTCCACCTCTTCCCTCACCAAAAAAATAAAGGAAAACAAGCAAACATATAAAAGAAAACTCTAGAGGGTGGGTCAGTTACTCATTGGAGGAAACAGAAGGTGACTAATGTTTTGTACGTTTTTTGTCATGGGAATTCAGCCATGCAGCCCAGAGAAGTTAAGCAGTGAGAAGCATTTCTTTACAAAAACAAAAACAAAATAAAATAAAAGAGAAATAAAGATAGAATGAGAGGAGGAAAAAAAAAAGCAGCAGTCATATGTTGCCCTTGACAAATTAGGAAGTTCATGGTTTTAGAAGCAGAGAAATTTGGAAATTTGAGATTTCTTACTCGATAAGAACTTACATCAACTCCCTTTGGCGAAAGACTTTTTAGCGGTATCATGGAGGGGCAGGGTCACCAATTTATGAGTCCCTGGACACAGCTCTTGGAAACCCACAATATGTGGATTTCTTCCCTTGTTGACAATAGATTACATTGGATCATGCTCCCTTATTCTTAACTAGGTTAGTTCATCACGAGTCCCTAGAAAGCGAAGTATCTTTCTCTTGGAAAATGATGAACTTATAGCTCAGCTCAGGGCTCTGCTCAGTGGATCCATAGAAGACCGAGTGTTCCCCTCATTTTCATTTAAGAATCAAATTATCAGAAATGACAAGTCATAAAACAATGGACGGGAATGAACAACAGAAAACAGACCAATTTCATGATCGTGGAGGTAAAACAGGAATTGAAGTCCTTACCGGAAAAGGACCAACACAATTGACTAGATCAAGTGGACCAAAATAGAGCTCTTTGACAGCATGCAAGATTGCATAACCTTCTCAGAGTCAGAGATAACTACTAGAGATCAAAGATTATTACTTTGTGGTTGCAGAATGGAGATGCAACTCCAATAGACATCGATTAGAAGCAAAAAGAGGAATCGTAATTGTTTCATTCAAAGATAACATCTATGAACAGAAAGCTATTAGAGATATCGTCAACCCTGGTGAGAGTTCACAATGGGCTCAGCACCGTGTTACCAAAGACAAAAGATCAAGAGGGTGATTACAACGAAAGAGAACCTTATTATTCTCAATGTGAACTTCCCATGACTTCAACATGCAGTATTCCAACTACCTGGGGGCACAGTTCTAGGCTCAAATTGTTATACTACATCGTTTTCCAAAAAATATTTCCTACAATCAGACCCAACATCAGTCAGGCCATTCATTATTTTGGTAAGCATGGGTTCTTTCCTCAACGAATGAAAGGCTCACCAGTTGTCTTGATTCTGATTGCTGATACACCTAAAGAATCCAAGAACTATAGACAAACTAATTTGTGCAACTTTTACTAAATCATCGCTAAAATTCTGGTCAAGTTTCAAAATCTGGAGAGAAATTATGCAGAGGAAACCCAGTTAGCTTTTCTGCTGCAACGAGATATCATAGATGAGGCTATGACGATTCAGGAAATTTGGCGTACAATCCATCCAAAGAGAGAAAAAACAAAAACAATTCATTGATATAAAGAAGGCATATGAAGGGGTAAACTGGGACTTTCTAAGGTCCTTAAGCATCTTGGATATGATAATATGGATAAACTGGATCACGCGATGAATAATTCTTTCATGAACATAGCATATATTTCTTCAAAACAATAATTGGATTAAAAAAAAATGAACCAGTCTCACATTTCCTGTTCTCATTTCTGCTACTGCCCTTCCTCATCATTACAAGTTGTTACTTCAATATAAAAAGTACGCATAAGTCATAACATTCAGGGGCATGGGCACCCCTCTCATCCACATCATGTATCCTGACAATCACATTGAAAGGCAAGGCCACAGACCAAATCCTTGAGCCTACTTCATCACAAGTGAGCAAAAAGTGAATTTTGAAAGATCAGGGTTTATGCATAATAATATCACATCCCATTGTGCATTCTAGTGCGCTTCATATGACTTCTAATTGTGTAATGCTAGAGACTGATTTTCATTATTTTGGAGCTCCCATTTTCCGAACTACGCTACCAAAATTTACTCTGGAGATATTATTGGAAGGATGCAACAAAACTCGAGAAATAGAAATCAAATCAAATTTCCTTGCTGGTAAATTAACACTTGCAAAATCGGTATTGTCTATGGATAGCAAGTGGGTTGCGACGTGTCACTCTCGGGCCAACCCAGTTACAGCTGATCCATACCAGCCTGTTTAATAGTTTAATAAACAGTGAACTTTTCTCACGCATACCATACTCAAACCCGACTTGTCCTACCAGACCTGTATACGAGTACGATATCTTTTGTTTCAAAAAAAAGTGACATAAAAGTCAGATTCATACTTAAGCCATCCACAAGACATCCTAAGTCAGTATACACTTTTTTCGGTGATAGGTAGTTGCATTAATTTGTTTACTATGTACTTAATCGCATACATGTTAAAGCATTTTTCTTTTTAGAACTGCTTCGGATTTGAGCCTCTACCAATTGTACGCAAATATAAAGGACTAACCATTATTTGTTGCATGTGATATAACAATTTACAAAATTACATGAAGAAATTATATGGGTCATTTCGGTCAAAATGAGTAAAAAGTACCCATAGCTGAGAAATTTAATAAACAACCCAGGCGGGTTGACCAAATCATGGCCGGCACCCAATTAATCTCGAGACATACCCTATTACTCTGGTCGGGTTTGGGTCAAATTTTTGGTCCAGGTCAAGATTGATCTTCTAGTATTGCCAGTAGCTCTATCATACATCTTTAGATCAACAGTAGTCTCATATTGCAAGTTGAAAGATTGCTTGATCCTTCATATGGGGTTGCTAAATCAAAATCCACCTTGTCAACTAGCAGCGAGTATGAAACAACAAGGATTAGCTAGGTCGTGTGAGGAGTGCTACCATCGTTGCTTGAGGAGAGTAAACTCTTCATTGACAAATCCAACATATGGGTTAAAATGGTGACAACAAGATATATAAGCGGAGAACGACAGGATAAAGGTCGAAAGTGGTCCTGGACTTGGCGAGCCATCAATCAAGTTGTGATGCAGGTCACTGAAGGATTATGGTGAACCACCAGAGATCCCACTGGGAATAGGTTTGAGTCTGGTATGATATGATATGATGCATGAATTTGAAACAAAACCACGGATTTACTACCCAATAATCTATGACCCGAGCACTTTGAGGATAATTGTTCTCCCTGTTAAATAATGATGGTATATGCAATCTAAATAAGATACAACTACTATCAATAGGGATTCAGGAGAAGCTGCTACGACCACCAAGACGATGAGGTTACAAGAAGCCGCAATGGCTAATCTCCTTGTCAGTAGGGGTGTTTACTAGACCGTGGTTGTATCCGAACCAGCCTGAACAAAACTCCGAATTTCTTAGAAAGCTTAAAACCTGCCTAAACCCAAATGGACAGGTATTGATTTTTTCTTACCCACCCCCCCCCCCCCCCCCCCCCCTTCCAAACACAAAAACAAAAAAACAAAAAAAAACCTGAAAAACAAAACCCAAAATTATAAGTGTATATACATGCATACATCATGTGCTATTTATGCATATATAATACATATATTATGTGGTATGTATAAATACAAAACATATGGGTGACCGTGTGTATATACATGCATATTCATGTGTACACTTAAATATAGCACATCATTAGCAAACAATTTTATCAAACGCGTCTCTAAGATATGTGATTGGTAGTGAAAAGTGCATTTTTATCATTACATTCACCATCACATTTTCATATTTATTCCTATAATTCTGCACATTTACTAATATTTTATTATTTATTGTGTGCAGGCCTTGAAAAATAAAAATAAAAGAATAAAGCCTTAAAAGAAGCCCAAAAGCCCATGTCCAAGCCCAAGTGAAAAATTGCAATTATCAAATGTCAAAGTTGCAATTACCAATTGCAAGAATTGCAAATATTAAAAGAAGAGTAAATATTAAAAGAAGAGTAAAGGGATGGACTTCTACTAAATCCTAAATGCTTGCAGGATGAGGATAAAAAGAGTGCAAGAGATGAAATTCGTTTAAAAGATATAGGAAGATTTGAGATCTAGGGTAACTTGCTTCCCAAGTTATCTCGAAATCCCAAGATGAAGAGTCGGGATGCAACTTCCAGAAGACTACACCCAGATGGACGGACCAGGGGAGGCCACGCGCCAAAGCGCGTGGCCAGCCGCCACAACTTGGCCGCGAAAACGCGGCCCAAGCCGCGTTTCCACGGCAATCTGGATGAGACTGGGCAACAGCTTTCGTCGAGGAGTCGTTCCGGGACTCTAATTCCTTCTGCACCTATAAATACCCCTATAGATACAACAGAAAGGGCGTACAGCGAACTACAGAGCAAAAATCTAGGGTTTTTAGGCTAACTTGTAATTTAGGTTAGGTTTTATTTTCGTTTTCTTTTGTAATTTTTGTAACTGAGAGGAGAGGATGCTTTCATGGAGGAAGGAGTTCATACTTGTACTGAGGTGACATCGGTGTAAGTCTTACTTTTCCTCCATTGTTAATAAAATCTGCTCAAAATTTGTCTTTATTTCTATTTTTATTTTTGTTCTTTTATTCTTGTTCTACTTTATTATTTCTCTCTGATGTCTTGCAAACCATGAGATCTGATCGCTTCGAGACTGCCTAGCCGAAGAAGTGCCCTTGATGGCCTATGGAGATGAACAAGCCTTCTCTTTAGTTTGTCTTTTCTTTTCGTAGTGTAGATCGCGAAGGTGGAAGATCCTATACGCCATACTTGAATGCCTTCCAAGACAAGGTAAGTCGTTGCAACAGAGCAAAGGTAAGCAGGGCAGAAGAGGTAGGTATGTGTTTAATTTTTTTTCTTTTATTTTTGTAGATTAAATCACCAACACTTCAACTCTTTCTTTCCTGACTCATTGTAAATACCGCTTCTATTTCTCCATCTTCTTAACCTACCGCTTTCTTCCTAACATAACTTTAACCACTAATTTCTTATTTTCCTTTTATTAACTAAAAGAAGAAATTTTTAGAGAACTTACTTAAACGCTTCCATCGCTAGTCCCTCCCTGAGGATCACGACCCGCATAGCCATTGCTACAGCGGATAGAATTGAGCAACTTGCACATCTCTAATTCTTAAATCTGATATACTATACTTTGTGTGCAGAAAAAACTCAAATCAAAATCTTGGCGCCGTTGCCGGGGAGGGACGGTAAGTTTCTTTATAAAAAAAACTAATTATTCTTTTATTCTTTTTGTTTGCAGGTTTGGAGAACAGGATACATAACAGTAGAAAAGGACATATAGCAACTCTGTGCCTCTGCCCTCGAAGGCAGAGCAGCAGAGCCTACTACAGTGCCGCGCAAACGCGGCAATAGCCGCGTTTCCGCGGCCTTAGTAGTTCACTACTGATTCAGTTTTCTACAGGTTGCTGCAATCTGCAAATTTGATTTGTCTGCTCTGTTAAATATTTTCTGTGATCACCCTGCATACTGCTAACTAATCAACAGTAAAATACTTGTTGAAAAAGATAAAAAATTGATTAGACGTTTGCATTTTAGGCACATGTCTTTTCAATTCATTTATTTTTACTGTTGAAGAGTGCTGGAGCAAGGTACGTTCGCATTGCATGTAGAATAGGACTCATCTCTTGGTTGATTTTCATTGCTTTGAGTGAATCTTATTTACATATCTTGTACACTTGCACAAACTTATCTTAAGGGCACTAACCCATAACAAGATAAGGTGGGGATTTAATCACCCTTCCTTGGCCCAAAAATCATATTCCAAGCACTCACTAACCCAAGCCTAACTAAAAATTAGTAGACGTTGGTCCTAGGGACATCTCGGACTCAATTAGGAGATTATCCTAAGGGGGAACGGTGTTGAAAATTGACTCCTGCCAAATCAGTGTCTAGGAAGGGGATTGAGGGCCGAAAGCCCGAAGATTGGTGGTTATTTAATTAAGGAACGTCTTTGACGGAAAACCTCCCACCACTCTTGCCCTGACCTGGCTGATTAACTTGTGGTCAAAGTCTACACCCTACCTCCCGTGGACAGTCTAACCAGTTAGGAGTCGTCTAGGTCATAGGTCTACCCTAACTTAGGTTAGAATTTTTTTTTGCTTGTTTGTTTTCTTTTTCTTTGTTTGTGTTTGTGTGATATGGCCTATAACAACAATTTTTTCAATTTTAATGAGGATCCATATTACACACCTTCTTTTTCGGATATTACCAACCCGGCATATCATAATTTTGATCAACCTAGTGTGCCGGAATGGTCTTATCCGAATGAATATAACCCATACCCCCCATCTTATGACCATAATTTTCATACCACTTTCAACTCTTCACAGAGTTCATGGGGTTTCGCTTCCCCCGAGTCCAATTTTCAACCAACTTGTCCTCCATATCCACCTTGTCCACAATATTCCCAAGATTCATACTCAGATTCACCTATACAGAATAGAAAACCATCTATCCGGGAAATGATGAGTATGTAGGAGTCCAAGCAACAATCACCATCAATCTTAGACATAATGATGCGTGAGTCCACCGACTCACAACTTCATCACGATTGTCCCAACAACACTTCCTCTTTTCAAGTCCAATCACAAAATGATGCACCAATTGACTATGAAAAGATGCTTAAAGCCATGACTCAGGCTAGATTAGCTCGTGATCATGAAATAGATATGATGGTTCAATCTTTACGTTCTCACCGTTCGGCCAATTCTGATATTGCTGACCACTCTCTCAGAGCCGAAGAGTCACGTTGCTTTGGACAACAAGATTCTAATTCAGTACCATCAATTGAACTTGCCGAAACTCCAATTTTTGATAGTTTGGCAAGTTATTCCTTTCCTGAAATAGAACTTGAGCATGAATATGATCATGATCCCCAACTTGATGATTCAATTTTACTTCCTGATTCAATAATGACTCCGGTGTCTCCACCTGATTTTACTTCTCCCGAGTCAACATTGGATCCTGTGCCAATTTATCATGAAATTAAATCACCCATTTTTGATGATCATATTGAACTTGACCAATTTTATAAATTTTGAAAGTCTCATGGATAAATTGGCAAGTTCTCATTTTTATATTGAACTCAATGAGATATGTGACCTAGATTCTCAAATCTGTGATCAAGTTCAAATTCTCGAATCATTATTGACTCCTGTTTTTTTACCAAACTTAGGTAATCTTTTAGAGTCAGTTTTGATTCCCACACCTATCATTCCTGAACTTGAATCACCAACATTGAGTCACATTCCATTGTGGGAAACTGATTGTGGACTTGAGTTTCAACTTATTGATTTGGACCCACTTCCTGAACCTAGCCCGACTCCTGAACCCTTACTTGATTTAAGTTTCTTTCCTGAGTCGGTATTCGTTCCCGTACTTACGACGTCCAAGTCAATCATTCCATCTTTTCACACTCCATTTTGGGACAAAGCGGTTGACACAATTGACTCTGAAAATAATTATGGAATTTGGAAATTTGATGGGGTGGAATTGTTAAAAAATGATCATACATACATTTTAGTGGGTTATACAAGAGAAATTTCTGGTGGGTTCCTCCAAATATTACATTATCTTGATTGGGTAGCAACGCTTGGCCCAATTAGACCACCACCGGAACCATCACCTTGAGGTAACTTCTGCCTTCCCTTCTTCTTTTTCATGCATACATGCATACATTCATACATTGAGAACAATGCATGAGATAAGTGTGGGGGGAGGTTTTACTAACATACTAACATAGGTAGAAACTAACAATTTGCTTTAAAAAAAAGACAATATTTTGACTTATCTTTTGAAAGAAATCTAAGTTAGTCTTAAGAATTAGGAAAATCATGATTAGGATTTCTAAAAACATGGTCAAAATAAATAAATTGTTGAATTTTTAGGTATAGGAGGAGAAATTGAATAAGTAATTAGTCTTAATTTTTACCTTAATGAAACATGCATACCTAATACATTTACATATCTAGGATTCTAAGACAAAGACTCTTGTGCCCTATAACAAATAAAAAAAAGAGAGGAAATGCGCTGATTAAGCTGGATACATGTGCCTCAAGAAGCATAAGTATTCACGCCTAAAGGTGATTTTATAAATAAAGGCCTTAGTTTTGTGGCCTAGTTCACTCGAATCCTTAAGTCCATGGGGTGTCTTCTCACCTGGTGCCCTAAAGCCGACCGGTTTGGGAGCCACCGACTTTAAGTTCGCTACATGGGTGGATTAGAAAGCCTAAGGAAACTAAGAAAAATTACTTTTATATGTACTAACACATCTAATAGTCAATTAGTTAGGTATGAGGGCCTCAAGAAGCCTTTATGCTTACACGAAAGAAAATTAGATGAGTTATACATATTAAAAATATATATATATATATATAATAATAAAGAGGCATGAGAGTCCAAGTTAAGGAATTCCTAGTAAAAATTCATAAGGATGCATATGGTTTTTGGTAACGAAAAAGATTATACAAAAATTCAATTTTGATCCTTACCTAAAATGGATAACAATTTACTATATATAGACTAAGTTTAAGAATGAATAAAAATGATGATTCTAAAAACTTATAGATTACTTAGTCTCTTCAAACGTATTTCAAATATTTTCCTTTTTTATGGATTTTGTGGGTGTAATCCGCTGAAAACCCTCACGAGACAACACTCGTCCTTTAGGGTAACCTAGGGGTTTAACGGCTTGTTGCACGTGCTAAGTGCAATCGTGATTCCTACGAAAGTGAGTTAGCTAGTTTAGTTTTTCTTTTTCTTTTTGATTTTTACTCGAGGACGAGCAAAAAGATAAGTGTGGGGGTGTGATTGGTAGTGAAAAGTGCATTTTTATCATTACATTCACCATCACATTTTCATATTTATTCTTATAATTCTGCACATTTACTAATATTTTATTATTTATTGTGTGCAGGCCTTGAGAAATAAAAATAAAAGAATAAAGCCTTAAAAGAAGCCCAAAAGCCCATGTCCAAGCCCAAGTGAAAAATTGCAATTATCAAATGTCAAAGTTGCAATTACCAATTGCAAGAATTGCAAATATTAAAAGAAGAGTAAAGGGATGGACTTCTACTAAATCCTAAATGCTTGCAGGATGAGGATAAAAAGAGTGCAAGAGATGAAATTCGTATAAAAGATATGGGAAGATTTGAGATCTAGGGTAACTTGCTTCCCAAGTTATCTCAAAATCCCAAGATGAAGAGTCAGGATGCAACTTCCAGAAGACTACACCCAGATGGACGGACCAGGGGAGGCCACGCGCCAAAGCGCGTGGCCAGCCGCCACAACTTGGCCGCGGAAACGCGGCTCAAGCCGCGTTTCCGCGGCAGTCTGGATGAGACTGGGCAACAGCTTTCGTCGAGGAGTCGTTCCGGGACTCTAATTCCTTCTGCACCTATAAATACCACTGCAGATACAACAGAAAGGGCGTACAGCGAACTACAGAGCAAAAATCTAGGGTTTTTAGGCTAACTTGTAATTTAGGTTAGGTTTTATTTTCGTTTTCTTTTGTAATTTTTGTAACTGAGAGGAGAGGATGCTTTCATGGAGGAAGGAGTTCATACTTGTACTGAGGTGACATCGGTGTAAGTCTTACTTTTCCTCCATTGTTAATAAAATCTGCTCAAAATTTGTCTTTATTTCTATTTTATTTTTGTTCTTTTATTCTTGTTCTCTATTCTTGTTCTACTTTATTATTTCTCTCTGATGTCTTGCAAACCATGAGATCCGATCGCTTCGAGACTGCCTAGCCGAAGAAGTGCCCTTGATGGCTTATGGAGATGAACAAGCCTTCTCTTTAGTTTGTCTTTTCTTTTCGTAGTGTAGATCGCGAAGGTGGAAGATCCTATACGCCATACTTGAATGCCTTCCAAGACAAGGTAAGTCGTTGCAACAGAGCAAAAGTAAGCAGGGCAGAAGAGGTAGGTATGTGTTTAATTTTCTTTTCTTTTATTTTTGTAGATTAAATCACCAACACTTCAACTCTTTCTTTCCCGACTCATTGTAAATACCGCTTCTATTTCTCCATCTTCTTAACCTACCGCTTTCTTCCTAACTTTAACCACTAATTTCTTATTTTCCTTTTATTAACTAAAAGAAGAAATTTTTAAAGAACTTACTTAAACGCTTCCATCGCTAATCCCTCCCTGAGGATCACGACCCGCATAGCCATTGCTACAGCGAATAGAATTGAGCACCTTGCACATCTCTAATTCTTAAATCTGATATATTATATTTTGTGTGCAGGAAAAACTCAATCAATATGATAATAAAAATCATCACATATATTTCCGCATACAAAAATCATAACCTGAAACCCGAAGGTTAGATTTCATTTCTCTCAAAAACTGCCTGAAATTATGGATTCAACAAAAGTCTCAAAAAGCACGTGCAATCCGACTGATGTAATACAGGATCGCAATCACCTTCGAATATAAATAAAAAAAGTAGGGTTTTACAAGAAATAAAATAAAAAGAGAGAATAAGGTTGGAGAAATAACCAGATAACTTTGGGCTTCGCACCCCTTACGGCGGGCTTCGCACCCCTTGCACCACGAGCTTCGCACTCAAAACTCAAGAGCACTCTCAAGAGAATTTTAACTGAAAAATTTTTTATTTAATCATTGTCTACTTATTCATTGAGTTGAGCCTCTTTATATAGGCTCTTACAAAGTGAACTTCTCGGATATAACCGATGCGGTACTAAAAGAAAGATAAACAAAATACATCTCAAAATAAAGTAAGGCATAAAAAGACAACTGGCAACTGGTGTGATGTCCTCATCATTTCCCCCGGGTGGGAGAAATTCGACCCTGTCGAGGGAGGGTCCTCACGAAGTGTCTCAGTCGGGCCAAGGTGGTGGTCGTGGCAGCAGCATGGGTACATCCTGTTGGGACCATGGTGGCGGAGGAGGAGATGGTCTCCATGACGGATCGGCTGTGGAAGATAGCAGCGCGATCAAGGCACAGAGAGTAAAGCGAAGCGCATCATCCTTGCTGAAGATAGAGCTGATACCAGGATCCCACGGGCTATCCAACTCGTAAGCAATGGAAGTAATCCTCTTTAGATTCCTATCGAAATCTTTACACCAAGCGTGCAACTTTCTCGTGGCCTCAGGGTGACTCGTAACCATCACCTTATTATCAACTGTAAATTCCTCGAGAATGGAGAAAATCGGACGCTAATCGGGGCAGAAACAAGCTCTGGACTGTGGTGCGTTGATCTGCTGAGCTGAATCTGGCAGACGACCGAAGCTTGAACTAGAATATGAAGGCTGTAGATGTGTAGTGTTGCTCTCCACGAATCCGCTGTTTCGAAAATGGCTCGAATCGAGCTTGAAACGAGCTCAGAATGGATGAATGTTGGGGCTTTGGGGGGACATGAACAGTAACCTGAAGGTTACTGTTCACGTGAACAGTAACAGAGGGATTACTGTTCATTGTGAACAGTAATCGGTCGATTACTGTTCACTGTGAACAGTAAAATTTTTCTTTTTTTCCTGTTCTGTTTTTTTCTGTTTTTTCTGTTTTCTTTTTTTCTGTTTTCTTTTTTTTCTCTTTTCTGTTTTTTTTTTCTGTTTTTCTGTTTTTTCTTTTTTTTCTGTTTTTCTTTCTTTCTTTCTTTTTTTTTTTTTGGCAAAGTAGATCTAACAATAATCGAATTTTTTTCGCAAAGTAGATCTAGATCTAGAGATCCAGATCTAGATTTAAGATTTGGGGACGAGAAGAAATTCGAAGGGGATTGGGACCAAAGCTCTGATACCAAATTGATGTAATACAGGATCGCAATCACCTTCGAATATAAATAAAAAAAGTAGGGTTTTACAAGAAATAAAATGAAAAGAGAGAATAAGGTTGGAGAAATAACCAGATAATTTTGGGCTTCGCACCCCTTACGGCGGGCTTCACACCCCTTGCACCACGAGCTTCGCACTCAAAACTCAAGAGCACTCTCAAGAGAATTTTAACTGAAAATTTTTTATTTAATCATTGTCTACTTATTCATTGAGTTGAGCCTCTTTATATAGGCTCTTACAAAGTGAACTTCTCGGATATAACCGATGTGGTACTAAAAGAAAGATAAACAAAACACATCTCAAAATAGATTGCTAAAATAAAGAAACAACCAATGAGTTTAAGAATGTACCGTGTAGCTTGTGGCTAACGGGTCGTGTCCACAAGGAGGGATGCGATGGAAGCTTTTCGATGAGTTGCTTAAAAACAAGGAATTTGTGTTCGTTTTTTAGGAAAAAGAGAATGGAAAGAAAAGAGATGAAAAAGAGAAATTTCAACTTTCAGAAAAGGATTTGGAGAAGGTGATTTGTAAAAAGCTTTAAGAGTTGTGATGTTGTTTTATAATATGAAATCAAATCTGGGCTCACTATCTTCCTACTCAATTGTTCATTCTTCTCTTAAAGTATTAAGTCCCTCAAGTTATCATTTGCAAAACTTAAAGTTGCTTTTTTTTTAGAAAGCTTTAAGTAAAGCACATAAGATGCAGAAGGGTTGAGCCCTTTTTCTTCAAGAAAGAGTTGGAATCGGATATTAAAACATAAAGCGCGAAGAAGCAAGAATGAATTAAAAACGATTCACAAGAAGTTCAAGAGAGAATGGTGAATTCAACTATCCATACCCATCCTCATGTGCCTTCAAGAACACTTTCAAAAAGAAAGGCTTTTAAGGGAGGCATGCATATGAGTCATCGGGACTTTTTCTTTTAAAAACAGAAGAGAAGAAAACAAAAGAGAGTCGATAGCTAGCCCAGAAAACCTTTTAGTTATCCATGAAAAACGAAGAAAACAACGACATAATATAAAGCATACCGTACTGCAAGTGAAAGAGAAATCGGCCCGACTTTTGTATTGCTGTCACTTCAACCGTCAAGTACAAGCTCTCAGTCCTCTCTCTCACAAGTTTATGAAACTGGACTACAACTTAAAAAGCAAGATTACAACTTTCTTTCTAGCTAACAATGAACCTAGATCCTAAGAAAATAAGTGCAAAATTTAATCCTAGTCTTCACCCTTTTCTCTTTGTTGAAACCAGTATTTATAGGCAAAAACCTAAAAGAGAAGATCCCAGGAAGATTGGGGGAATCTCTTGGTCTGATGTATTTCCCGTATCTTCTTCTGATTTTCTTGTTTTTGCTTCAAAAGTTGACAAAACAGCCTTTGATTGTGCTTGATTCAGGGAGGATTCTTCTCAACCTTCCTTATATGCCAAGATTTTGCCCTGATTTCTTCATCTTGATTCAGAGAGGATTCTTCTCAATCTTCCTTATATGCTAAGATTTTTCCCTGATTTCTTCAGCTTGATTCAGGGAGGATTGTTCTCAATCTTCCTTATATGCTAAGATTTTTCCCTGATTTCTTCATTTCAAATTTATTCTGAATTAATCAGAATTGGGTGGGCTTTTGGGCTTTGTTTTTCTCTTTTCTTTCATTTAGCACTTGGGCCTACATTTAACAAAGAAAAAGAAGACTATTAATAGGATTTATTAGCTAAAAAGTATGGTAAGGTGACAATGTAAATGCAATATATGTGACTAATCACACCCCCACACTTATCTTTTGCTCGCCCTCGAGCAAAACAACTAAACTATGCTAAGAATTATTAGACCACTTTCGCAGGTCACTCGATTGCACTGAGCATGTGCAACAAGCCGTTAAACCTCTAGGTTTCCCCTAGAGGACGAGTTTTGTCTCGTGAGGGTTTTCAGCGGATTACACCCACAAAATCCGAAATGAAAGAGAAAAAAGTTAGTATTTTCGAAAAGCATTTTTTTTTTTTATAAAGGAGAAAATATTTGAAGTATATTTGTGAGAGCTTAAGTAATCTATAAGTTATAGGAATATCAAATCTTTCATTCCTAAACTTAGTCTCTATTCAAAAACATGTCATCAATTAAAGTGAGGAGTCAAATTGTACTTCTCATCTAGTCTATTAATTTACCCTGAGTCGTATGCACATCGTGATTGTGAAGTTTACTAAGGGTTCTTCAACATTAACTCCTATGCCTTATATTTATTTATTTATTATTATTTTTTTTGTGAACTTTTATTCCTCAATTTCATTAGGCTTTCTAATCTGCCCATGTAACGAGCTTTCAGTCGGTGACACCCAAACCGGACGGTTTTAGGGCACCAGGTGAGAAAACACCCCTAAGGACCTAAACACCCGAGCAGATAAGGCCACGAAACCAAGGTTTTTATTTATACTATGTAACCCTTTTAGGCGTGAATACTTATGCTTCATGAGGCATAAATATCCAGCTTAATCAGAGGATACACATTATTTATACGAGGTACCCCTTTTAGGCGTGAATATTTATGCTTCATGAGGCATAAATACCCAGCTTAATCAGAGAATACCCCCTTTTTTTTTCAAACTTGTCTAATTATCTTTTGCATAAATACTAAGACTTGCTTAGGCCAAAGCACCTAGCTACTCAACAATTAGACTTTTTTTTTTATAAGGCATAAGAGTCTCTGTTTTCGAACCCTAAGTGTGTAAGTGTATTTTGTGTGCATATGTCATTAAGGTAAATATCAAGACTAAATTACTTTCCCAAATTTCTCCTGACCCTAAAAATCAAACAAGTTATTTTACTTCGACCAAGTGTAAGAAATCCTAATTATGATTCTCCTATTCCTTAAAATTGACTTAAATTCTTACAAAAAATATATCAAAATATTGTCTACCCTTTTCAAAAAAAAAAAATTTTATATATTTTTTCTTTTTTTTTTTTATCAGCTATGTTAGAACCCTCCCCCACACTTATCTCATGCATTGTCCCCAATGTATGAAAGAAATGTATAATTGCATGAAATAAAATGGAAAGGAGGAAAGTTACTGATACACTGGGTCAAAAAGACCCATTACCGTTTCATCTACCGGCACCGATTCCAAGAAAGGTTTAAGGCGTTGACCATTTACCTTAAAGTCATTTCCATTCTTGGGGTCACTGATCTCAACTGCGCCGTGTGGAAATACGGTCTTTACAATGAATGGCCCAGTCCATCGTGATTTCAATTTTCCTGGGAAAAGATGAAGCCTAGAATTGTAGAGCAAGACTTTTTGACCAGGGACAAAGGTTTTTCTTATGATGTGCTTGTCATGAAAAATCTTCACTCTATCTTTAGTGATCCTAGCATTTTCATAGGCCTCATTTCTCAATTCCTCTAATTCGGAAATTTGTAATTTCCGAAGGTCACCGGCCTTAGTCAAATCGAAATTCAACTGCTTGATTGCCCATAAGGCTCGGTGCTCTAACTCAACGGGCAAGTGACAAGGTTTGCCATAGACTAACCTATAGGGAGACATTCCTAAAATCGTCTTGAAAGCGGTCATGTAGGCCCATAGAGCATCTACAAGTTTTAAGGACCAATCTTTCCGGTTTTGGTTCACAGTTTTCTCCAATATAAGTTTGACTTGTCTATTTGAAACCTCAACTTGCCCACTGGTTTGAGGATGATATGGTGTGGACAACTTGTGAGTTATGGCATACTTTCGCATAAGGGCTTCAAAAGATCTATTGCAAAAGTGGGTGCCATTATCACTGATGATAGCACGAGTGGTTCCGAAGCGGGAAAAAATGTTCTCTCTCAAAAACTTTATGACAACTTTGTTATCATTAGTTTTACAAGGAATGGCTTCTACCCACTTGGACATGTAGTCCACAGCAACCAATATGTATTGGTTCCCAAATGAGTTAGGAAATGGACCCATAAAGTCGATGCCCCAAACATCAAAGAGTTCTATTTCTAGAATCGGGTTGAGGGGCATCATATTTCGATGTGAGATCCTACCTACCATTTGGCATCTAGGGCACGTCTTGCAATAATCATAGGCATCCTTGAACAGAGTGGGCCAATAAAACCCGCTTTGTAGCACCTTTTCAGCAGTCTTGCGGGGACCAAAGTGTCCACCGCATGCAAGTTCATGACAGAAGGACAGAACACTCCTAACCTCCTCATCGGGAATGCATCTCCTAATAATTTGGTCGGAACAGTACTTGAAAAGATATGGTTCCTCCCAAAAGAAATACCAGACTTGGGATAAGAACCGGTAAACTTCATTTTTGGACCAATGAGACGGAGTTTGGTTTGTGACTAAGTAATTCACTATATCAGCAAACCAAGGTTCCCTAGATATAGCTAAGATATGTTCATCAGGAAAATCCTCATTGATGGGTAATTCGTTGCATGGAGAATTGGGAATCCGTGAGAGATGGTCAGCAACGACATTTTCTACACCTTTCTTGTCTCGAATTTCGAGATCAAATTCTTGAAGAAGGAGGATCCAACGAATGAGTCGGGCCTTGGCATCCTTCTTCATCATGAGATACCTAAGTGCAGAATGATCGGTGAAGATGGTAGTTTTGGACCCTAGTAGGTAGGGACGAAACTTCTCTAAGGCAAACACTACTGCCAAGAATTCCTTCTCGGTCGTAGTGTAGTTCAGTTGAGCGTCATTGAGAGTCCTACTAGAGTAGTAGATCACATGCTGCTTGTTATCAATACGTTGTCCTAGGACAGCGCCTATGGCAAAATCAGAAGCATCGCACATAATCTCAAACGGCTTAGACCAATCCGGAGCAGATATGATTGGTGCAGAAATCAGCTCTCTCTTAAGCTTCTCCCAAGAAGTGATGCAGTCAGCATCGAACGTGAAGGACACATCCTTAGCTAACAGATTAGTCAAGGGCCTAGCAATTTTGCTAAAATCCTTGATAAATCTACGGTAGAAACCAGCGTGTCCTAGGAAGGATCTAATGTCCTTAACGCATTTGGGCATGGGAAGCTTAGCAATAACCTCGATTTTGGCTCTATCCACTTCTATTCCTTTCTTGGATATTTCATGACCCAAGACAATTCCATGTTTCACCATGAAGTGGCATTTCTCCCAGTTTAGTGTCAAATGTTTTTCAGCACAGCGTTGGAGGACGAGTTCAAGATGGTGGAGACATTGAGTGAATGAATCTCCGTAGATGGAGAAATCATCCATGAAGATTTCTAAGAAGCGCTCTACCATATCAGAGAAAAGACTCAACATGCAACGTTGAAACGTTGCTGGGGCATTGCATAAGCCGAATGGCATTCGACGATAAGCAAACGTCCCAAATGGACATGTGAACGTAGTCTTCTCTTGGTCCTCAGGAGCGATAGGGACCTGGTTATAGCCCGAGTAACCGTCCAAGAAGCAGTAATACTCGTGACCCGCTAAACGTTCAAGCATCTGATCAATGAAGGGAAGTGGAAAATGGTCCTTACGAGTTGCAGCATTCAGTTTCCTATAGTCAATGCAAACTCGAATCTTCGTGGGAAGTCGAATTTGAACCAACTCTTTGTTCTCGTTTTCCACAACGGTGAAACCAGATTTCTTTGGGACCGCGTGGACAGGACTGACCCATTGGCTATCCGAAATGGGATAAAATATCCCATTGTCTAAGAGTTTTATGATTTCAGCATGAACAGCCTCTTGCATAATAGGGTTTAACCTACGCTGCGGGTCTCTCTTGGGTGTGGCGTCTTCATTGAGATGGATGCGGTGTTGAACGATGGTTGGACTTAATCCCTTAATATCAGTCATAGTCCACCCGATGGCTTCCTTATGTTTCCTTAGAATATCTTTCAAATCTTTTTCTTCCCCGTCATTTAAATGAGAGGCAATGATGACGGGAAAGGTCTCTTGTTCGCCTAGATAGGCGTACTTGAGATGCGCAGGAAGGGCTTTCAATTCTAAGGAAGAGGCAGGCTCACTAGAAGGACTAGTCAAATCTGTTGGCTCCATTGTAAGTGAAATTGGGTTTGAAGCCCAATTTACGACAGAGTCTACCACCTGATCGAGATTAAAGTCATCAGACTCTAACTCGAAGTCAATCTCCATTTCTGATTCCAATTCTTCTCCGTGTTCACTTGTGAAGTTCTCAATTTGGTTTACTTCAAAAGTTTGGTCCTCGATGTCACGGGGTTGTTTTCCTAGATGGAAGACATTGACTTCTCTAGTCATGTCTCCAAAGGTTAACCTCATAGACCCATTCCTGCAATTGATGATGGCATTAGCAGTGGCAAGGAATGGTCGACCTAGGATGACCGGAGTTTGAGCCCTACGATTGGAGTTGGACACAGGTTGTGTCTCCAAAACTATGAAATCGACAGGGTATATGAACTCTCCTACCCGAATCAGGACATCGTTAATTTCCCCTTTTGGAACTTTAACAGAACGGTCAGCCAGTTGGATGGTGACTCGAGTTGGACTAAGGTCACCCAACCCGAGTTGTTGATAAACAGAGAATGGAAGCAAATTGATACTTGATCCCAAGTCAAGAAGTGCACGACTAATCTCGGCTTGTCCTATTGTGCAGGCAATGGTGGGGCTACCTGGATCTTTGTACTTGACAGGGATAGGACCCGAAAATAGCTCACTAATATTAGTGGCTAGGAAGACTTTCTTAGGAACATTAGTCTTTCTCTTCTTGGTGCACATGTCCTTAAGAAACTTAGCATAGGAAGGAACTTGTTGGATGGCATCAAGAAGTGGCACATTTATCTTCACTTGGTTAAACATCTCGATTATCTTGTCCATGTGCGGGTTTTGCTTGTTGTTTTTCAGCCTATTCGGAAATGGTACTATAGGCTGGTGCACCTGGCTGGCTGACTTGTCTTTTTCAGACTCGTCCGAATTAGAAGAAATTGGATTGGATGAGGTGGAAGCTTGATTGTGGTTGTGCTGAATAGGATTGGTGGGTGTTGACACTTGATTATCAAATTTCTTTCCTGACCTCAATGTATGCACAGCATTACATTGATTGAATGAAGGATCCTCAGCCAGATGAGCTTGTTGGGAGTTCCTCGGATTGGTGATTGGCTGACTAGGCAGGGTACCCTTTTGTCTCTCATTTTGTGGGTTGGCCAGTTGACTCATTTGAACTTCTAGCCTCTGAATGGTTTGCATGAGAGAGTCTTGGTTTTTCATATATCTCTCCATGTTTCTCTCAAAGTCAGTCATTCTTCTTTCCAATTGAGGATTCTGGAAGGAAGATTGTGGAGCTTGGTTAGGAAAGTTCTGTTGATAATTTGGAAAGCTTGGTGGATGGTTGGGAGAATTATTATGGAAATTGGAGAAGTTGGGTTGATGATTGGAAGAATTGTTACCATGATGGAAGTGGTTAGCATGATTGAATCGTGAATTGTCATTGTTGTTCTGGCTCCATGAGAAATTAGGGTGATTTCTCCAGCCGGGATTGTACGTTGGTGCGTAAGGATTGTTGTTCGGCCTTGAAAAAGCCGCATTCATCGGTTCGTGATAGGATTGCTGAGCCTGAAACACTGGGCATTCCTCGAATACATGGTTCATGGCTTGACAGTAAGTGCAGCCCGGGGGTGGAAATTGGTTCGGGCTGACTTGATTGACTGGACTTGGTTCTTTCGTCTCTAGAGCTTCCAGTCTTCTAGCTAAATTAGCTAACTTAGCCTCATTAGCGATGGACGATTCTATGGAGTGGAGACCTCCTTTTGAAAAGATGGAGTTAGGATTCTTAGGGGTCTCACTCGCAGATTCCCATTGGATGGTTTTCTCAGCTAAATTTTCATACAAATCCCATCCCTCATCTTCATCTTTCTGCAAGAAACCCCCTTGGCACATACTTTCTAAGAGGGTTTTGGTGGAATAGTCTAAACCGTCATAGAGAATTTGGCATTGTCGCCATTTCTCTATTCCATGATGTGGACATTGGACAAGGAGGTCCTTAAAGCGTTCAAAGTACCTCCAGAACGGTTCACTAGGCTCTTGCTTGAATTGCATGATCGTCTTCCTAATGAGAGCGGTTTTATGGATAGGATAGAATTTCTTCAAGAAGACCTTGATGAAACTATCCCAAGATGTGATGGAACCGGCTGCTAAGCTGTAGAGCCACTTTTTTGCTAGGTCCTTAAGTGCAAACGGGATAAATCTCAACCTAATAGCATCGTCTACAAGGTGTGGGATTTTCATCATAAGACATACTTCCTCAAATTCTCTTATGAAGAAGTAGGCATCTTCGGACTCTAGACCATGAAATTTGGGGAGTGTGTTGATGAATTGAGGCTTGAGCTCGAAATTGTAGTCACCAACCGATGGAAGTGAAATGCACGATGGAAGTGAGGTCCTAATGGGGTAGAACCTATCCTGCAGTGATGTGGATTGAGCCATTACCGGATCTGGTCTTGGTTCAAACTTAGGTGGTGATGTGTTCCTAGTCAACCTAGATGAATTGGGGTCTCTCGACCACACTTGCATACACAAACACAATCACAATCACAACAAGTTCAAACAGCAGTCAACAATAAAAATCAACCAAGCCTAGTCTAAGGTATCCTTGACCTAGACAACTCCTAACTGGTTGATTGTCCACAAGAGGTAGAATGTAGACCTTGACCACAAGCTAATCAGCCAGGTCAGGGCAAGATTGGTGGGAGGTTTTCCGTCAAAAGACGTTCCTTAATTAAGTAACCACCAATCTTCGGGCTTTCGGCCCTCAATTCCTTTCCTTGACACTGATTTTACAGGAGTCAATTTCCAACACTTTTCCTCTTTAAGATAATCTCCTATTGAGTTCGAGATGTCCCTAAGGCCAACGTCTATCAAATTTTAATTACGCTTAGGTTGTGCGTGCTTGGAGATGGTTTGTGGGCTAAGGAAGGGTAATGACTTCCCCACCTTATCTTGATTTGGGTTTTGCCCTTAGAATTGATTCGTGCAAGTGTGCAAGATATAGGAAAGTAGCATTCAAAAGCAAAATCACCCAAGAATGTTTCCTAAACTATATGCTATGCATACATACCTTGTCTCCAGCTCTCTTCAACAGTAAAGTAAAAGAATTGAAAAGACTTGTGCCTAGAATGCAAATGTCTAATCAATTTTTAACTTTCAACGAATATTTTACTGTTGACTTAAAAAAACAGGGATGTTGGATAGAAACACTAGCACAAATATGACATATAAAAACTAAAGTTTTTGCGAGCAATATGTCCTACAAAATAAAGTTTTTAGTAGTCCCAAAAAAATTTCAGATTTGCAAAGCAATTTCTTGAAATTCTGTTTCCTACTTTCGAGAGTAGGGGCACAGAATTTTCAAGTCTTCTTGGCAAAGCTTGAATGCTAGATCTTGGTCTTCGAGTCCCTGAAACAAACACACAAAAGTTGTTAAAACAACTACACCGTTCCCTCCCTGGCAACGTCGCCAAAAATTGATTGCTAAAATAAAGAAACAACCAATGAGTTTAAGAATATACCGTGTAGCTTGTGGCTAACGGGTCGTGTCCACAAGGAGGGATGCGATGGAAGCTTTTCGATGAGTTGCTTAAAAACAAGGAATTTGTGTTCGTTTTTTAGGAAAAAGAGAATGGAAAGAAAAGAGATGAAAAAGAGAAATTTCAACTTTCAGAAAAGGATTTGGAGAAGGTGATTTGTAAAAAGCTTTAAGAGTTGTGATGTTGTTTTATAATATGAAATCAAATCTGGGCTCACTATCTTCCTACTCAATTGTTCATTCTTCTCTTAAAGTATTAAGTCCCTCAAGTTATCATTTGCAAAACTTAAAGTTGCTTTTTTTAGAAAGCTTTAAGTAAAGCACATAAGATGCAGAAGGGTTGAGTCCTTTTTCTTCAAGAAAGAGTTGGAATCGGATATTAAAACATAAAGCGCGAAGAAGCAAGAATGAATTAAAAACGATTCACAAGAAGTTCAAGAGAGAATGGTGAATTCAACTATCCATACCCATCCTCATGTGCCTTCAAGAACACTTTCAAAAAGAAAGGCTTTTAAGGGAGGCATGCATATGAGTCATCGGGACTTTTTCTTTTAAAAACAGAAGAGAAGAAAACAAAAGAGAGTCGATAGCTAGCCCAGAAAACCTTTTAGTTATCCATGAAAAACGAAGAAAACAACGACATAATATAAAGCATACCGTACTGCAAGTGAAAGAGAAATCGGCCAGACTTTTGTATTGCTGTCACTTCAACCGTCAAGTACAAGCTCTCAGTCCTCTCTCTCACAAGTTTATGAAACTGGACTACAACTTAAAAAGCAAGATTACAACTTTCTTTCTAGCTAACAATGAACCTAGATCCTAAGAAAATAAGTGCAAAATTTAATCCTAGTCTTCACCCTTTTCTCTTTGTTGAAACCAGTATTTATAGGCAAAAACCTAAAAGAGAAGATCCCAGGAAGATTGGGGGAATCTCTTGGTCTGATGTATTTCCCGTATCTTCTTCTGATTTTCTTATTTTTGCTTCAAAAGTTGACAAAACAGCCTTTGATTGTGCTTGATTCAGGGAGGATTCTTCTCAACCTTCCTTATATGCCAAGATTTTGTCCTGATTTCTTCATCTTGATTCAGGGAGGATTCTTCTCAATCTTCCTTATATGCTAAGATTTTTCCCTGATTTCTTCAGCTTGATTCAGGGAGGATTGTTCTCAATCTTCCTTATATGCTAAGATTTTTCCCTGATTTCTTCATTTCAAATTTATTCTGAATTAATCAGAATTAGGTGGGCTTTTGGGCTTTGTTTTTCTCTTTTCTTTCATTTAGCACTTGGGCCTACATTTAACAAAGAAAAAGAAGACTATTAATAGGATTTATTAGCTAAAAAGTATGGTAAGGTGACAATGTAAATGCAATATATGTGACTAATCAATAAAGTAAGGCATAAAAAGACAACTGGCAACTGGTGTGATGTCCTCATCATTTTAAATGATGTAAAACCACCTGGATCGCAATCACCTTCAAATCACAACCAAAATTTAAATTGCGAACAAGATAAGATTTGGGTTTCCACCCCTTGCACGGGCTTCTCACCCTAAAATCGAGAGCAGCAGAACTCAAGAATTTAACAAATAATTTGAGGAAAAGTTTTAATCATTCATTAATTAGTTTCAACAAGATAGTCTAGGGGGCCTTATATAAGCTTTACAAAAAGAGGACTACTGGGAAATAACCGATGTGGTACTAAACGCCCACAAAGGAACACAAATAAAGCTAAAACACTAACTCAAATAAAGCTGAAACAAAATACTACATCTCCTGAATAAGCTAAGGCATGAAAAGATAAAGAACTGCGTGATGTCCTCATCAATTCCCTCGGGGTGGGAGAAACTCGACCCTGTCGAGTGAGGACTCTCCTCACGAAGCATCTCAATCTGGCCAAGGTGGTGGTCGTGGCAGCAGCACGGGTACATCATGTCGAGACCATGGTGGCGGAGGAGGAGCTGGTCTCCATGACAGATCAGTGGTGGAAGATAGCAGCACGATCAAGGAACAGAGAGTAAAGCGAGGTGCATCGTCCAGGCTGAAAACGGAGCTGATACCAGGATCCCACGGGCTATCCAACTCGTAAGCAGTGTACGCAATCCTCTTAAGAGTCATTTCGAAATCTTTACGCCAAGCATGCAATTTTCTCGCGACCTCAGAGTGACTCGTAACCATCACCCTATCATCAACTGTAAATTCCTGCAAAATACTATATGGGTATGCAGCAAATTTGTAGGTGTTATTGCAAATTGCTATCAGTCTAGTGATATCATCAATATGTGCAACAGGCAGATGCAATGCAGTAGGTATTCTAAACATAACTCCGAACGATGGGAGAAGGAGAGATATACTATGCCTAGAGGGACACACATCTAACGATGGAGGTATACAGGACTCGGACACAAACTCTAAACAACCTGAGAAAGAAGTATTAGAAACCAGTTGCTGGACCTTGGCAAGAAATTCAGGTGACTCCCTAAAAGATGAATTGTTAGGAATGACCATAAAATTAGGTTCAACACAAGGAGACTGAATGGCTGATTAGGCACAGTGGGTATATTAGGTTCAACTATCTCGTCCACGTCATCATTGGCACTATCAGAAGACATGTGAATTTCACCAATAATTTGTGTGACAGAATCAACTGCTATGTCTTCAATTATATTAACAGTTTTAGAAGAAACTTGGTCATCCTCAACAGTCTTCGAATCGTCAACTTCATCAGTGGGCACAATTCTAAGATGCTGACTCTCTGAGGGGCACTGATAATTATAATGTCCATAGCCCTCACATTTAGAACATCTGACCTTGGCATTGACTAGCGTTTTGAAAGTCAAGTCCAGTTTTAAAGCAACATCAAAAGCATCTTCAACAGTGTCTAAGTCATAGGGGCCAGTAATCATAGCACGTTTTATTTTAGGCCGTAAACCCCAAATAAACCTAGTTAGAGTCTCAGAAGGGTGCTCTCTCACTTCACTACGATGGGTTAAGTCCTTAAATATGGTAATGTACTCACGAACGGACATATGACCCTGATGGAGGTTGTGTAGCTGGTCTAAGTGGGAGTCCCTATAATGCTGATTAGTCATGATGACTCAAGCAAGCAAGCAGATGCAGTGAAGAGCCCTAAAGTCAATTAAACTAAATGTATGCACTAAACAAAAATTCCCTAAAGTTTAAGGCTTACATAAAAATGCATTCCTAAAATGATGAAAAGATGCAACCACTAGATCGAAGCAAATAGTACTTCTACCAACAAATTATAGCAATCCGTATAGTAGTTGCAAGTAATCAACAGTAATGAACTAGGTCAAGTTGTGATATCACCTGAGGTGGAGTCGTTCACGCCTGGGAAGGCGACCGTATCTCAAACCTGAATGAGAATGCTGTAGGCGCGTAGTACTGGTCGTCACGAATCCACAGCCTCAAAAACGGGCCAAGTCGGACTTGAAACGAGCCCTGAACGACCGTTTAAAGTGATGCTGCGATTCTGGACTGAGTCTGGACTGAGTCTGGACGAACTGGATCTGGGCTGAGTCAACTCAGTGGGTTAACTCGGTTGCTGACATCAGCAGTGACGTCACTTTAAGTGGATCGGGTTGGGTTCAAGTTATAATCACTCAACCCGTCTAAACCCGGACCCACAACCCGCTATGAATTCTTTTAAAACCCAAACGGGTTTAAAATGGGATGGTTGGGTTTGGATCCGGCCCACCCAAGAGATTTGGACTCAAGCCCAGCCCAGTAAGCCTCTGGGTTGGGTTATAAAACAACAGGTTTGATTTAATTCTCACCCGACACCCAATTTCTCACTTCCTCCTTCGTTCGCGGGCGCAGCTAGGGCAGAACGGACGCGGCGACGGGGTCGGAGCGGTGGACGGATAGGTGGAGCTACCTGGTGAAGAAACTCCGGTGAGGGAGCTCCTGTGAGGACACGGCAATGGTGGCGGTGCGACACGGGGAAGTACGACGTCAGGGACTGGCCCTGTTCCGATGAGGTCGAATCGAGCCTTCGGGAGGCCTGACGAGTCCAGGGAGAGGGCGACGTGGATCTGCGAGCGCCGACGAGCCTGGGAGGAAGTCGACGGGGATCTGGGGCGTCGACGGTGTTGGGTGCGGCGTTGGAGATCTCCGGCGAAGGTCGGAACAATCCGGCGGGGCTTGGGTCTGCGGGATGGTGAGATCACGAGGGCGGGGACTTCTTCGGCGGCAAAATCCGACGGAGGAAGAGGCGGCGAGGGCGATGCTTCGTCGATCGGAGGCAAGGACAAGGTCGTGGACGTCGGTGGTGCAGATCGTCGGTGATGCTTGTCTCTGGGAGGAGAAATCGACAAGATTTGTTGACGTCGATGAGTCGCAGAGGCGAGGATGGCGAGATCAGGGCACAAATTTCTCGCGGCGAGGGGTGGTCGGCTGGTGCTGCTTCTGTTGATGAAGTGAGAGAGAAGATGAACAGTGATGTTGGCGGCGGAGGTCGGGGGCGGGCGGATGTTGTTGGAGGTGTACCGGGGACGTGATGGCGGTGGATCTGATGGAGGGGCAGCGGTGGGCTCCGCTGTTGTCGTTGGCGGAGGACTGTCGGCGGCAGAATTTGGTGCCGACTTGCAGAGTTCGGCGGCGGAGGCTTCCCGGTGATGATGGCGGAGTTTGGATCAGGCGGCGGAGCTCCGATCTGGTGTCGTCAAGGCCCAGCAGTTCCGACAGGTGCTTGGAGGTCGTCGGCGATGGAGATCGACTGCGTCGATGGACCCCGGAGGATGAGATCCACTGTTGTGGTGGATCTATGGGTTTGCGGCGATGTAGAAATCAGCCGACGGGTGGCTGTCGACGGCGGCAGGGGCGTGGCGGCGGAATTGAGGACGATGATGAACAGTGTAATTTGGAATTTATCAGGGAATTTCGATGAGAATTCTCACTGTATTTTTTTTTCTGGATCTGGTATATAGATCTAGGGTTTTGGGAACTGGGAGAAAATTTGGAAAAAAAAAAATTTTGAAGGGGATTGAAAACCGGTGCTCTGATACCAAAATGATGTAAAACCACCTGAATCGCAATCACCTTCAAATCACAACCAAAATTTAAATTGCGAACAAGATAAGATTTGGGTTTCCACCCCTTGCACGGGCTTCTCACCCTAAACTCGAGAGCAGCAGAACTCAAGAATTTAACAAATAATTTGAGGAAAAGTTTTAATCAATCATTAATTAGTTTCAACAAGATAGTCTAGGGGACCTTATATAGGCTTTACAAAAAGAGGACTACTGGGAAATAACCGATGTGGTACTAAACGCCCACAAAGGAACACAAATAAAGCTAAAACACCAACTCAAATAAAGCTGAAACAAAATACTACATCTCCTGAATAAGCTAAGGCATGAAAAGATAAAGAACTGCGTGATGTTCTCATCACCGACCCTTCAGAACCCCTAGTTGTCAGGCCACTATCAAGTAAAAGAACTAACCATTAATCACCAACTCTCGCCCATTCATGTCTTTTGAGGAACACAAGAAAGTCCGGATGAAGCATGGGTCATAAATGGATTATAATAGAGTGGTTCATCTGGAAACTATTAAACAAATGCCTACCTATTGCCTGGTTTGAGGGACAAGGGAACACAACTTGACAAAACAAATACAAATAGTGTTTGAAACAGGCAATGGAATCTCTGATGCACTTATTTGGGAAATGTTGTGTGAGTAGACAGCATTTAGTCAAATATAAAAGTCGTCAAGATTGTATTTTGATATTGACAAAATGGATACATTACAGATTCGCATAGAGAAGGCTCCAAATAGAAATGGTACACAAGCAAACTATCCTCTTCCATGATCTTTTTTTTTTTTTGGGTGGAAATATAGAAACAAAGTGGTCATAGGGTGGGCGGGTGACCTGGTCACCACACTCATCAACTGAAGCTGGTCGGAAAACCATCTTTTCTTGCTTCAGAACAAATCCAACAATCACTGGGGTGACAGACGCATCCCTGGCGTGATGCATGCAGGCAAAGAATCTATCCTTGACCTGCAAGAACTGAGCATACCATTAACTCGGGGCTTATTAAAGATGTAAAAGAGAAGTATTAGTTGCATTCAGTAAGAACAACTGGTCCATGGAATCCACCAGGAATAACAAATCAAATATCTTGACCTACCCTAACCACCACCCAAAAAAATAAAATAAACTAAAAGTTCTACAGCCTGCACATTTAAATTTATTCAGTTCTCAGTCGTTTCTGTTTATAGATACTGTCCTGTCATTAGTTTTGTGGAATTTGGTTTAGACCACTGTGTGACCCTGAGACTAAAAAGCCCCTTTGACCAAATTACTCTGATAAACCTCTCTGAGTCTGAATGCCTTTGCTTTAGACCCTTAACCCCATGAGAGTGGACGTTTTTTTACCAAATTGCACAGAAGAGCTTACGCTAAATTTAGATTATACATTTTTAGATAGAAGAGAGTGAGTTAACGAAAAACCCAACATGTCATACACATATTAGTGTTTTTCTTAACTATATATAAAAAAAAATATAAAAACAAAAACTTTAATATTCACATGGCATAACTTACTCAGTTCTGACCACCTATTAAAGTGCCTATGCAATCAAATTGGATTATCCACCGTACGTTCAAATTATTCATCATTGATGGACAAAGCACTCCGGGAATTTGATTTGGTTCTATTGCAGCCATATCTTAACAATATTCACAAGAGGTGAATTTTTCCAAGGCTGGGAAAACTGATAAGAATCAAGAAGCCATTAGAAAAGACATAAAGAGAGCTTTTTGTTTGATTTTAGAGTTTAAATTATTAACTTTTGAGTTAATAATCAATTTACATCGTTAGTTATTTTTATTTGATTTTTGAAGTTTATCTGTAACTTTTTTATTTAGTTCTTGGATGACATTATCATTCAGTGCTAGGATATGAACCATAATTATATATGCAGAATTAGTGAATCTGAAGTTAAAGAGGCCTTGAAGAGGATGAAATTAAGGAAAACTGTTAGCCCGGATGGAATTCCTATTGAGGTATGGAGATGCTTAGGAGAGGTCGGCGTGAGATGGCTGACAAACCTTTTTAACAAGACCTGGCTAACTAAAAAGAAGTCAAATGAGTGGATGAAGAGTACATTAGTACCTCTCTATAAGAACAAGAATGATATCCAGAGTTGTTCAAACTATCGTGGAATAAAACTCATGTGTCAGACCATAAAGCTTTGAAAAAGGGGAATTGAACACAGGTTAAGGCGGAATGTTACAATATCAGAGAACCAGTTTAGGTTCATGCCGGAGCGATCGACGACAGAGGCTATTCATTTGCTTCGTCAACTTATAGAGCGATTTCGAAAGAGAGAAATTTGCATATGATTTTTATTGATTTAGAAAAAACTTATGATAAGGTGCCAAGAGAGGTATTATGGTAGACATTGATGAAAAAGGGAGTTCTCATCAAATATATTGACATAATTAAGGATATGTACGATGGAGTAGTGGCAAATGTCATAACTCGTGGAGGCATAACAAGTGATTTTTCTATCACAATTGGATTACATCAAGGATCTGCATTGAGTCCATTCTTATTTGCCATAGTGATGGATGAGCTTACTAGAGCTATTCAGGATGAGATACCGCGGTATATGCTATTTGTTGATGATATTGTCCTAACCGATGAGACGAGAGCTGGGGTAAACGCCAAATTGAAATTATGGAGGCAAACTCTAGAATCTCGATGTTTTAGATTAAGTATGGTCAAAACAGATTATATGGAGTGTAAATTCAGTAAACAGAGAATCCGAGATTATAGTATTGTGAGACTAGATGGACAAGAAATACTGATGAGCAGTCATTTTAAGTACTTAGGTTCTATTATTCAAAAGGATGAAGAGATCGATAGTGATGTCAATCATATGATCCAAGCCGGCTGGTTGAAATGGAGGAGGGCAACAGGAGTTTTATGTGATCGTAACATTCCGTTATGACTGAAGGGAAAGTTTTATCGGACTGCTATTAGGCCAGTTTTGTTATATGGCACAGAATGTTGGGCTATAAAGAGATATCATGCCCAGAAGATGAGTGTAGCAGAGATGCACATGCTTCGTTGGATGTGTGGTAACACGCGGAGAGATAAGGTGAGAAATGAGGATATTCATACTAAGATAGGTGTAGCCTCTATAGAAGAGAAGATGAGAGAAAATCGCCTACATTGATTTGGTCATGTGCGACGTAGACCTATAGATGCGCCAGTTTGGCGAGTAGAGTATCAATTTAGGGCAAGTTAAAAGAACGCAGAGGAGACCGAAGAAAACATGGATGGAGGTAATACGACAAGATATAGAGGCTAAAGGTCTTAGTGAAGGCATATTGCTCGATAGGAATGAGTGGAGAAAGCTGATCCATGTGCCCGATCTGGCGTAATTCTCTTTTGGTTCATGTAGCCTACCCCAAATACTTGGGACAAATGGCTTAGTTGTTGTATCTGTAACTTTTTTATTCCGGCCCTGTGTGAATAACTTCCTCCCCCCTCCCTCCGTGCGTGTGTGTGTGTTTCAAGGTGTCCACTAGGTTAGGCTGAATTATTGAATTGAAGAAACATTGTTTGGTTCGGGAAAAAGTTTTCTTATCCGTTATATCCTATGATTGTCTTGACTTTGGATGTGAAATCCAATAAAAACAAGGTGCAAAATTTTGTTATTCTTTATCTTTCTTGTTCTTTATTTTGTTGTTTCCACTAATTTTACAGCAAAATCATTTCAAACCCTTAATCTGAACCTTCATCCGACTCCCTAAATAATCTTAATTCTTTGCATAATCTTCAGTCATATACATTCACTCAATATGAACCTCAATCAGCCCTAAAATTTACAAAACTTCATCCTCTAAACAATAATTTCATCTCTATTAAAAAATTTAGCATTGTTGTTCTTTAACCTACAATCCCACCTTGAAATATCTATGTTTTTCCAAAAGCTTGAAAAGGTCTAGATCTAAATAAAACCCTAATCCCCCCGGATTAGCTTTCTACACAAAATACCATTGCTTCATACTTTGACCCTCTTCATTACCATAAACCATATACAAATTAACTTTATCCCAAAATCCTCTCCACATCCCTAAAACGTGAACTTAAGAGATATGAAAGAAAAGAAAAAAGTATTCAGTTCTGGTTGGTGTTCCGTTAATTTCTCTCTTGTACGATTCTATCTAAAACATATTTAAAATGCATTGTATTTTAAACATACCACAAGAATGAGGCCTTTGGGCATATTGGTCAAAAAAGTTAGTCAGATAAGCTTAAGAGTCTAAACTAAAAAGGCTTTTGAGTTGAAGGGGGTTATCAAAGAATTGATTTGGTCAAAAGGGTTGTTAGAATATAAAACTATTACCCTCAATCCTTAACCCAACTTTCGAGTTTGATATAGTAGGAGGGATTTTAATATGCTATCAGAGTAACCCAGGTTCAATTCCCACCAAATGCGCATAAAAAGTGGGTTAAAAAAAACACGGCGCAAAAGCCTAAGTTTCAATCCCTGAAAGGCGGATCGACCTACGGGAGCGTGTTAGAATATAAAAGTATTACCCTCAATTCTCACCACAACATCAGAGTTTTGGAGTAGTGGCAGGGACTTTTATAGAGGCTTTTCAGAACTCAATGTGAAACAAAAGGACTACACCAAGTGTCACCTAATTTAAAGTCATGTTCTGCATGCATAGGTACAACTTAGAATTAGTGTTCTTATTCTTTCTTTTAATTAACTAACACAATTGAAATTTAAATAAGACCTTGACAATATGTGAATAAAATAATAAGCTATCACATGCACTACTTATGTATTAGTGCAGTTATCAGGGTAATTTATGTAATTTATCTATGTTTTTCAACTGTAGAAGAAAGAGAAAAGAAAAAAAAAGATTTTTTTTCTCTTCTTTCAAAGCAAGATAAGAAGAAAAGAAGAGGCTATTAACGTACAAAGAGAAAAACCGAGAATTAATCTCCATAATAGCATAAGAGAATTTTATGTTGCTTTCATTTCCTTTCGCTTGGATTTTGGAGATAGTCTCCTTTTAGGTCATTAAATTTGATGTTGCAAATTACTATATCCTATCTAGAGATTAGGGTACATTGCAAAATCGATATCTAAAACTTTCACGATTTATGTTTTTGGTACCCAAAGTTTTTTTGTTTGTTTGAAATGGGTACCCCAAGTTTTACTTTCATGAAAAGTGTTCGTGTTTCATTAGTTTTACCCAAAACTACTCTAACTTAACACACACAATGCACTTTTTGGCATCCGTGATTTAGGGGACATAGCAAAATGGATACCTATCAACACGCTCAAATTACTATATCAATCTAGAGATATAGGGTACATTACAAAATGGGTATCTAAAGTTTTCGCGACTGCACTTTTGGTACACAAAGTTTTTTTTTTTTTTTTGAAATGGGAACTAAAGTTTTACTTTTGTCAGCGCTGGTAGCATTTTGTTAGTTTTTACCCGAAAATTACTCTAAATCAACAAGCGCAATGCACTTGAGTAATTTTATGGAACAAAATAACCCTTTTCTCTTCCTAGATGTTTACTCATTATTTTCCCTTCATGAACTTACAGATTGAGCTCGAGTATCAAAAGGTCTACTATGGCTTAGTTTCTTCAAACAACCTCTTTCTCAAACCAACCTCTCACTTTCTCTTTCTAGCTCACATTCTCTCTTTATCTTTTTCTCTCTAACACCTCTCTCTAACTCTCTTCTCTCTAAATCACATTCTCTTAAATTCTTCTCTCAAATACTCTTTTTAACTCCCCTCTCTTTTTACTACTATTTCTCTCCAAGTAGCTCTTTCTCTAACTCACTTCTCACAGTAAACAATAACTCTTTTCTCAAACGAATTCTCTTTCTAATTTTTCTACTTTACTCACTGTCTAGATAACTAATCCTCTTTCTCTCTTTAAACTCTTTATAAATAAGTTTCTCTATAAAAGTGTGCCCCTTCAATTCTCCTATTCTTCTCTCTCTAACTCTCTTTCTCTCTTATTTCTCTCTCTACATCATTGCTCAAATCACTCTCAACCTCTCTCTGATTCATTTCTTTGTAAATCACTTTTCCTCTCTAATTTCCTTATTGTAGTCTTGAAAGCTTAGTAATATGACGAGGAGCAACATCTGAGAGAAGTTTATCACTCAATTTTGCTAATTTTCCTTATTCGATGCAGGATTTCTTGATTCTTTGTTAAGTAGAACTACTTTGATAGATTCACAAGTAAATTAATATGCATGTAGGTACCAGGACTGTAAGGTTTATTGTTTTGTTATTCAGTGAAACTAAATTCTCATCTTGGACCAGAGCTAATCCGTAGCAAGCTAGTACTTTCTGAAGAAGAGCCACACCAACTTGAAAAGAATCATATAGGTTGGCAAAAATACCAAAGACAACTTTTTCTAAAGGAGAGTTACAAAGAGAGAGAGAGTAAAAAAACAGTAAGAGGAAAGCTAAAGAGATAAATTGATTAGTAAGAGAAATCAAGTTAAAGATGAGAGAATTAGAGCAATGCGGCTAGAGAGAAATTTAGAGACACAAAAAAAGTTAAATGTGAGAAAAAACGTCAGAAAGAAATGAGAGTTCGAGAGGGGAGAGAGTTAAAGAGAAATGAGAGAGAGAGAGAGAGAGAGAGAGAGAGAGAGAGAGAGAGAGGAGATTTCATTTTTCAAAATTAAATCAACTCTTCAGTCAATTTACTTAGTACACCTCCTCAAAAAAGTTCATAACTTTCACTCCTTGTTATAAGCTTACTAACTTATTAATTATCCCACTGAAATAACCTTTTATACACCATCAATTAGCAGTCATACAAAAAAAAGATAATTGAGCTATAAATGAGTTACCTTGTTAATGGCCAAACATGTTTGTTTCACCCTTCCCTCCAATTCTCCTCTTTATTCCCTAGAAACTAGTGGTGTGGGGAAAAAAAAGCGAAGAGAAAGATGGGGTGCCATGAAAAGAAGAGAAATTGGAGTAGGAAATGGTACTTCAGCCTGAAATGAAGGATATCATATTGCATGTCGTTGGAAAGTTTCCAACGGTATTGTCGCATCCCAATCAGATATTTGTGTTAGGAACTATTGTGAAAATACTACCAGCTGGGTAAGAATTCTGCATGAGATTAAGAAGTAATTACAGAATGCGTCGCCTTGTAACGTGTAGGGTTCAAAGGTGGAACCTGAGCTTGGAAATGAAGCTGTCAAACATTAATTTGAAGCAAGTAAATATTACTTTTATCTTTATGGCTAATATTCTTATGGAAGGTGCTTTCGTTAAACATACATACATACATTCATCCATCCATCCATCCATCCATCTTGATATGCCTGGCAAGTGATGAAAGATGTGCATATTGAATAAAATTAATGATCCATGGGATGCGACAAGAACTGTTGGAAAGTAGAACTTTCCAACGACATACAATATGATATCCTTCATTTCAGGTACATAAACTTTCAATTTTACAAAATTTTATAGATTTCGTTTTTCAAAATTAAATCAACTCTTCAGTCAATTTACTTAGTACACCTCCTCCAATAAGTTCATATCTTTCACTCCTTATTATAAGCTCACTAACTTATTAATTATCCCACTGAAATAGCCTTTTATACACCATCAATTAGCAGTCATACAAAAAGAGATAATTGAGCTATAAATGAGTTACCTTGTTAATGGCCAAACGTGTTTGTCTCACCCTTCCCTTCGATTCTCCTCTTTATTCCCTAGAATCTAGTGGTGCGGGAAAAAAAAAGCGAAGAGAAAGATGGGGTGCCATGAAAAGAAGAGAAAATGGAGTAGGAAATGGTACTTTAGTCTAGATGTTCCCCCGTAACTCAAAGTAGCCCCATGTACACTTCCCCACCTCCATCTTCTTCTCTTTGTTAAACAAGAGACGCAACAACATCTTCTCTTTGTTAAACAACAGACGCAACAACATCAACAACTCGAATCAGCAACACCTTTGCAACATCAGCTAGCGTGGGTCGGGGCGGGTCTAATCGGGTCAGGTTATATTCTGGTCAACCAAATTAATGTTGACCCATACTTAACCTATTTAATAAATGGGTCAATATTGAAAACCCATACCTGACTTAGATTTAAACAAGTCAACCCGACCCGACCCGTTTAACGCATTTATTAATTTCAAATATTATTTAATAACTTAAATCAAATTTATAAACACACAAAAAAGAAAAGAATACTATTAAAATCAAATTTTACAAACAAAATCTTTACTATATCAACAAAACACATAAAATTAATCAAAAATATTAGGTAAAATAATAAGATCCACGAGTTTAGATTCTAGTTTTTATAGGGTTGGCATTATGAAGTTTATGTATGTCTAAAATAAATGGGTCATAAGCGGGTTAGACGTCAAGCTTCAAATTCATACTCAACCTGTTTAATAAATGGGGCAGGCAGGTCAATCTTTTTATGACCCAAACCCATATATGTTGACCTAAACTCACAAATTATGGGTCGGGATTGGCTCAGGTTTACAGGCTGGGTTATAATTCCCAGCTTTACAGCAGCAACAGAACAAGGGCAGACACCAGGGAGAGCTGCAACATGAAGTAGAGTAGTTAGGGGATGGGTTGCACAAGAAGAGATGGTACAGCTAGGGGATGGGTGACGCAGCAAGAGGAGAGAGCTTTTGTACTCTCTCCAAACCATGATGTGTCCCTCTACCACACTTTCCAGTCCCTTTATATGACATGTCATGTCCTAGGTGTCAAAACCTATTAGCTCCATGCCATTATAAGCTAACTTAACAACCTAACTAAGCTTAAATCATTTTTACATGATTGGTTAGTTAACTCAGTTTTAAACTCATTCGAGCTTTTACATTCCTCTTCTTGTACGTACCCATATATATGTACTACGTTCAACCATCTCCTTTAGTAATATAGATAAGAAATTTTAATTCTCACAAGATTTTCAAATTACAAACCTAAAGTATAAAAATCAATACACTCTTATAATTTGATTAGTGAAAATTATTTAAGTTATTACTCTATAGAGAGAGAGAGACGTGGTACATGCCCATACGCACAACCCCCACTCCCAACACACACACACAATGAGATAACTTTTCTAAGAGAATATTGTCTATAAATTTGTAATCTATCTCCTCGGTAGTCCAGACTTCTTCAAGGATTTTGGTCTCATTGCACTTGGTATGGCCAAGTAAAGCCTATTGAAGTTCATTAAGGTAAGGTGAAAGATAAAAAGAAGAAAATGAAAGAACCATCTTCTAAATATGGACTTAAAAGAAAAAGAAAAAAAATATGAAATGTAAGTTGCTCAGGGGCTCAGGGCTTAACAACTTAGTCACTCGAATCTATTAATAAACTTCTTGAGTAGTTAGTAAGTTCATCCAAAAATGTTCTATGAACTCATCACAAATTATCAAATTATACAAGTAAAGCATATGGGATAGGCATAAAAGAAAAGAACAAAGTTGAGTTATAGCATAGGATTGTTTGAATTAAGTTAGCATAAAAATATCTAACAACTAAAGTTTAACATATATTATTTGAGACAGAGAGTTCCAAAACTTTCATATAGGGGCTGTTTGGTTGTAAGGAAGTGGACGGAAGTAAGGAAATAAGGAAGTATAATTGCTCACTTCCCTATCTATCCAAACACCGGAAAAGGAAAATAAGAAAACCCCTTTTCCTTTTCTCTTTTCTTTTTTACACAATCATTTCCTCACTTCCAGAGTGCTACAGTTAATTTTATGGTCATGTAAATCTCATTTGTAATAAGTTATAGCACAAAACAGTTAATTTTTTGATCATGTAAATCTCACTTGCATTCTAATTACAGTCCATTTTTTATTTTTCTTAATTAATTTTTATTTTAATATTATTTTACAGTCAACTTTGTGGTCAACTTTTCCACTTCTACTTTCACATTACCATCCAAACACCGGAAAAGACAAAATATTTTTCAAACCACACTTCCTAACAACATCCAAACACCGAAAAACTTACTAACCAATCCCCAAGTTCCAAAAGAACTTATTACCACTTCCTCAATTCCTCACTTCCTCACTTCCACCCTTAACCAAACAGGCCCGAAGTGGCAACATGCATCAAAGGAGACTTTCTATATTTTGTGATACGGAACGCGAAACCCAAGTGGAAGAAAATAAAAAGATGAAAAGACAAAAGATAAATTTGTGGCCTCAAGCACAAGTGGCCTCTCACATCACGATCACTACTCAACGCATGGTTCACAGTCGCGGTCTCGGCCGCCGACTCGGTGGGCACTGAGACGGATCGGTCTCGGCGACTCGGATCGGTATCGGGCGATACATGCAAAAACGCTACAGAGAAAGCTCAAAAAATTCTGAAAAAAATCACGATAAATCTTAAAAAAATGTTGACATCCACATTCATGTATCACATGTCCAAAATATATCACCTAGCATACTAAACATAAAGCGAAAGCATAAATACACGCGTCGTCGGTAGAAGTATATCAAAATACATGCACAATATAGTAAATTACACAAACTACATTCATAAATACATGCTAATGTAATTATTTCTATATTGAATTGTAATGAGGCACAAAATCATCATCATAATGCCGAGTCGACCAAGTCAACTCTGATTCTCTGCCGAGTCGACCTCCTCTGAGTTGAGTCGACTGACTCGTGACTCGGACTCGTCTCGGAGCGGGCCGAGACGGATACGACTCGGCCGACTCATCTCCGACTCGGTCGAGTCTTTGAACCATGACTCAACGGCCTTACACCATAAACTCAATAATAAAGATGGGAAATCTCAATTTTTTCATTCACCAAAAATTGATTGCATAAGAAGGCTGAGCCTTTATTTACACTAAGATTTTTTTTCTTCAAGTTTATGAAAAGAATATGGAAAAATATCTTACCAAAAAGATAATCCTAATAAAAAAGAAATCTAATCAAATCTTTCAAAAGATATGATTTAACTTAAGGTCCAAATAAAAATATCTAAAAAGGAAATGTTTTTATTGATAGAACAGCCAACCAATTCATTGATAGATGTCACATCCCAAGATTTAGTGGTTAATAATCATAGTTGATCGGTCATTTATAATGCATCAAATATATCCCTGCTATATTTTATGATCATGAACAAAGCATGTAATAAAATTGAACCTATTAATAACAAGTACTATGTACTTGAAATATTTTACCCACATGTCTCACAAGAACGTATCCATTTACCTATCAAAACATATTATATTTCTTACATCACTATACCTCGTCATGGTTCCAACCCCATCTCTCATATAACATCATAGTACTTTCAGTCGTATGTATCTTTTCCATATTTCCATCAGTGTCAAACTTTGACATTTCCATTATCATTTTCTACACCAAACATTCATAGATATATGAATCTGTTATTGTGAGATATGTAGATTGGAGATTATGTGAATTACATATTGATTGTGATTAACAGGTTATAAGTTACTAGTGCATTCTCTGTTCACAATCACTGTTTAAACAAGGATATAGATTTGATGGATTGTCAAATAATCGGCTACTATTAGCAGCATTCCTGAGATTTAACCACTGTAAATCTTGGGGATGACAGTAAGTTTATCACTTTATTTATAAATGGAATTTTGAGACTTATGATTTGGAGTTTGGAAACCAAGTTTTTTGTGCATACCGTTGTATTATTAATGACAATTCCATATTTGGTAAGATAAACATAATAGTTACTATACTTTTGGGTGTTGTTATATATGTTATTACATGTGAATGCAAGTGAGGCTTGGCTCACTGGTGAAGGGGTGGGAGTGGGTTGTGTGGAGTCTCAGGTTCAAGTCCAGCTACGACATATGTATCAAAAAAAAAAAAAATACTAGTTTAGGAACACACTTCATTTAGGAACACATTTCATTTGTAGTGGGGATCGGGGTCAATACAGGATTGTATCAGTGCCCCAACCAGCTAGAGAAGCGTAAAAATAAGTAGCTGTGGAGCTAAGTGCCCCACGAAGAGAAGTGCTAAACCAGACACGGACTAAAGAGAGACAAGGACTAAAGAGGGACCACCTCTGGGATGACATGTTGCCTGGAGCATTCATCTAGCAAGAACAATAGATAGTGAAGGAGGAGTATGTCATAAACCCGGTATTAGAACAATCCCACATGGGATGTGCATAAGTAAGGTGTTTGGATCCTTGGAATGTAATAGTTCTCATGAAGACAAGAATTATGTGTAGCCTAGCATTTTTTAGGGAGGAATTGTGCAAAAATACTGCGATATAGCATGCTCGGGTCAGGTGATCTCCTAGTCCTTTCTTGTGGGGTGTTACAAAAACAATATAACACCATAAATAGAGTTTGCATTGGCGTACAAGTCTTGTAAAATTAAAAAAACTTATAATTCAGGTTCTTCTTTTTACTTTAAATTACTTATTATTTTATATTGTTTTTTTTTTTACATGAAAAAAATCACAGCCAATTTTATTGTAGATGCCCCTGACAAATGAAGGCCTGACTTTTAAGTTGTAAAATCACAGCAAAAATAGTCTTTCTCATTCTTCCTTCCTAGTGTGACCAATCCCAGCAATAATAACCTTTTCTTAGAGATTCCTACAATATGAACACATTTTGTATAACTAAATCATCTAGGTCTGCACAGGCTTCTAGTAACTAACTTCCATTTATGCAACAGCCCTTCTTAAAACCCGTTCACATCAAAAGAAAAAGATCTTTATAGACTATTATTATAGAAGACCCTAATTGACAACTTGAATCCAATATAGGAACAATTGAGCCCTGGTCACTCCGCAATTCCTCAAATCCTAGATTGATTTCATGTGTTGAAAAAAATAATAATCATCCCCGTCACTTGACTCCCATATATTTGGATTTAGGGTGGCCCTAACTTCTGCACTGCATCCTAGGTTGACTCCCATATATTTGTCAAACCCAGAGTCCTGCTGCAAGCATATTCTGAGGCTGCACCATTTCAATTCTTCCAGAAGGCATCCGAAACCTGCTGCAATTCTTAGAATTCAATGCACTACTGCTATTTCATTGAGTTCCTCAATCATCTTGACAAGGCATTCTAACAAGAATTTTCCTCATCATCCCCTTAATTGCTTGCAGCTTGATAACAGACATGGCCAGTAACATAACTAACCGGGATACTGAGGGCTGATCAATCTGTGGTCCCTAGTTTTGAATATACAGTTTAACAAACATTCAAGAGATATGATGAGGTATACAAGCTTGACTGTTCTGTGATGGCTTATTTATTACTTAGGAGTTAGGAGCAACTAATAGATGATATATAATGATGATTTCGGCAGAACAGAAAAGAAACAAAATTGTGATTTTCTCTTCTGATTACAGCAATTACAGTAAGGCATAGAGACAACATGGTTACATACTACAAACAACTGGACTAATAAGAAAAGGAGTGGTAAAAAGGAGCATCAGGGTCGGAGAGCATGTCCCTCCATTGAAGATTTTCCAAGGGACAGAAATTTGGTTATATGGATTATTTCATTCAAAATCTGAAACAAAATTTGAGATCAGGAAAACAAAACAAAAATGGTAAATAGAAAGAAGAAAAGGGTACTAGCAGAAGAAGAACCCGACAGCCAACATTTATTTCTATAATGTAGTATCTGTGCAAGGTGGCCAGCCATCTCTCTTTTATCAGATGAATGGTGCCAACCACTTCTCGAGGGCCACTAAAGTAAAGATACAAAAATATGTGTAAGTGCCAGAATATCCTTCATGTCATGCTCACAACTAATGAGCATACCTAATAAAGTCATCCATTGAAGTGGTAACTTCTTAGATATCAGGGAAATGGAATGTTATCTGGTTTGTGGAAAACCACCCAAACCACTTCAACTATGACTGAACTCATAAATATAAATGCATTATTATAATTAAAAAAATCCATAAATTGTACTCCGTCTTCACCTAGTGACAAAGACTTCTTGATGTAGAACGAGAAGGAGAAGAAGATCAAGAGGGAAAGAAATTAGGGTTTGGAGAGATAGGGATTAATTTTGACTTCACCATGAAGGGAATCTCTCTCCCACTCAGCACATCACTATGCAGATATTCAAAACAAACCAAATATTTGCAATGCAATTAAATTTTCAATCAACTGAACCACTAATTAACGACATCACTTGGCCTTTTATACGCCCATACAAATAGAAGTCTCTCTTCATACCTGATATGGGACTAAAATAAAAGAGAAAACAAGCCTAGCCTAAAATAAAGAGTAAACCTAAACAAAAGAAATGACTAGTGATTCCCATCAATTCTCCCCGGCTTTGAAAAATTCATCACTGGCAAATGGTGACTGTGTGAATGAAGTCGATCCGGGTAATAAGGCTGCACCAAACGAGTCATTGAAGTGCGAAAATAAGTCAGATCCTCAACGTTGAATACCGAGCTGATTGCAAGATCACAGAGAACATCGAGCTCGTAGGCGCTGGAACCAAACCTCTTCAAAATCTTATATGGACTACTGCGTCGAGTATGGAGCCTTTTCAAAGTCCCCAATGAGAACCTCTCTGGTGCACTCTAATGAGCACATCATCGCCTTGTGAGATTTTGCAGCAGATTGATAATTATAATTGTTGAATGTAATTTGCCCTTTTGTGTGAAACTACAACTCATGCAAATGTGGGAAAGGTGATTCAACTGTGACAACGGGTTTAGTGCCTATGAAAAGAGGGAGAAGACTGATGACATTCCTAAGTGTGGTAGTGACCTATCGACCAAAGTTTCGGCGAAGATTGAGATCTAATTACTAGGTAACATGGTGTCTTATTGTTCTTATTTGTGATTATTCTCTCATTGTTATTTCTCATATTCAGCTTGGGCTTGGTAGATTTTAACACTAATTTTTCCCCTTTGAATTTAAATTTATAAGTGTTAGACCTATCGGGACTTGTCATATTCAAGTTATACAATCAAGACCTACCCAATAAAATGTGTGCAGTATTTACGTCTAAGACATCACACCAAACACGATCCTGGAAGCCAAACGTGTGGATAAGAATCTGACAGTGTTGGGTAATAGACTGAGCAGTCTTATCAGCTCAATTCACGTTGTATGGGTGGGAATGTGGTTCAGTCTTGAGACCCATTTTCTCAAAAGTTGTCTTGAAAATGATGTTCTCACAACTACCCCCATCTATCATCCACTTATAATTCTCCCCTGGTGTGTACTATAGGTGTGGAACACACTAATTCTACGTCAGTCCTTATTTCTAACAGCTGTGTTTGAACACCTAATGATACCCAATTAGATGCTCAAAATCTTAACATCATCATCAGAATCAGTCGTGCTAGTAGTTGGTTCATAAACTACTGTCCGATCTCATCCTCATCGGCTTCCCTAACTAGAAGGTTCCTAGAGGGACATTGTGCAACATGACCATAACCTTGACACTTAAAACACTAACTATCCTTGACGTTCTTAGAAGATTCACCCATCACAGACTTGCCCTTAAGATCTCTAGTGGCGTAAGTGTTTGGGCTAGGTTGCTCCTAGGCTTTAGGAATGACCCTACGCCCTGAAGAAAATCTGAGGGAGGTTTCTATGTTTTAAACTACTGGTTTGTCTGCTCAAGGGTCTCTATCTTGTGAGAGTGTAAGAACATTGATCATTGGATGTCTGACCTAAACCCAAAACGATACCTAGATATAACTTAGTAGGTGTCTTCTTGCACATCACAACGCAGGATTAGATCGTCAAATTCGATAGTATAGTCCTGAATTGACCTGCTACTCTGGCGAAGGTTGTGCAGTTTATCTAAGAGGCGATGCTTATAGGAATTGGGAATATATTTCTCCTTAAGTTTATGTTTCATTTCCTCTCAAGGCTCTATGAAAACCCTACACCTAGTTTACTCCCTCTCTACCGAGGTCCAATAAATCCTAACTGACCATGTAAGTCTCATTCTAGCAAACCAAATCCTACTTTTCTCGGTAAACCTATATAAATCAAAATAGTAATCCAGGTATGCTATCCAGCCACTAAAAATCTTCAGGTCAAGTACACCGTCAAATGTGAGAGGATGTATCTTAATCCTACGAATTATGCATCTTCATTAATCCTAGGTCTGCTAGTTCTCTCATCCCTTCTCCTATCGTTGATGTTCTCTAAAGTTCCCTCGTTATATTTACTTTCCAACCATCTACTCTAAGCTTTAGGTCCTGAAGCTCCTTATAAATTAGGTCTAGTTTGAACTCCATATCTAGATGATCAAAGGAATATGTTTTACCACTATGAAGCAGCATGCACTATATAAAATGCAAAAGCAATACATATAATCACACGGATGCAAACAGTTTCCCATGTGACAATAAATGCGTATATTATATGATCAAACAAAAAAATATTTTCCTAACGACTTCTAAAATGACAATGCAAAAAAATGATCCCTAAAAGTGAATATGCAACAGGCAGCAATATAGACAAGTAGCAGCAGCAAATATAACTTATAACCACTACAAGTTCACAAAAGATATGCAAAATATTACAAAAGTTAGAGGTGAGTTTAGATTATACCCAAAGGCGCTTAAAAAAGCACCAATACCAAGCAGTGGCTCTAAACAAAGTTGTGTAGAGACTGGATTCGTTGCCCAAAAGCAATGAAATCTTCTCAGTGGCTCCAAGACTCAGCTACGGATCCAACATCTTGAACAGGGCTTGAAACGAACTCCGGATTGCCTCGAAACAGGCTCTGGAAGTTGCTGAACTACACTGTGGCTCAGGGTGAGCCACGGCTTGAGCTGGGTCGGCTTGGGCTAAGTCGGCTCAGCTTGAACTAAGTCGGCTCAGCTTGGACTAATTCGGCTCGACTGGGTCGGCACCGAGTCGGCTGGGTTTGCCCTTAGTGGTGGTGGCAGTGGAAGTCGGTGGCACTCCGACAATGAAGAAGAGGTCGGTGGTGGTCTGCGGCGATGTTGTTGAGGTTGTGGCGGTGAAGAGGTGGAGATGCGGTGCACTCGAAGTCGTCGCGGTGGGTGTTATCGGGCTATGAAGACGAGAAGAAAATGACGAGGGCTCTGGATGACAGTCGAGATCATAGGCGGGAGTCGCGGCTCTAATGACAGTCGAGATCGTGGATGCAGTTGGGCTCTGAAGAAGGTGGCTAGGGATCTGGATGACGGTGAGGATTTCGAGATCTGGCGGCGACTGTTGGCGAGGTCGGTGAGGAGATTTCAACAAAGGCGAGAAGGAGACCTCGGCGGGGAGCGTGGCGGTGGTCCGATCTAGGGCGACGCTGTCAGGGGGGAGGCAGCGACAGGATGGGCGACAGTAGGAGGAGTAAGATGAGTGAAGGGTTGTCGCCGGGGGAAGAAGGAGAAACATCTCTTTTTTATTTTTTTTAATTTTTTATTTTTTTTCCTTTTTTCTTTTCTTCTCTCCTTTTTTTGATTTTTTTGATTTTCTTTTTTTGACTTTTTTTTGCAACTAAGGAAGAGAAAAAAGGGAAAGAGTGTCTAAAGTATTTGTGGAACTATTTTTTTTGAAAGTGGAGGCTATGGTTTTGTAGAAAAGGAGGCTAGGATTTTGTAAAAGGGACAATTTTTGTGGAGGAAGAAAAGAACAGGATTTTAGCTCGGATATCAAACTGATGTAGAACGGGAGAACGAGAAGGGAAGAAGATCAAGAGGAAAAGAAATTAGGGTCTAGAGAGATATGGATTAATTTTGACTTCACCACCAAGGAGATCTCGCTTCCACTCAGCACAATACCATGCAGAGATTCAACACAAAGCAAATATTTATAATGCAAAGTTTAAATTTTCAAATCAACTGAACTATCAATTAACTACAACACTTGACCTTTTATAGGCCCATACAAATCGAAGTCTCTCGTCATACCCGACATGGAACCAAAATAAAAGAGAAAACAAGCCTAGTCTAAAATAAAGAGTAAAAGAGCCTAAACAAAAGAAATGGCTAGTGATTCCCATCACTTTTTCATGGATTTTGGGCTCAAAGCGCTTAAAAGTTATGCCCGAGTGAAGCCTTTTGCAGTTTTTGAGATGCAATATAAATAAGGTAACAAAGGACCAGCTTCTGAATATGAGCTGAGGAGAAGGAAGGGTGTTTTGGTGCAAAAGAAAAGAGAGCTGTTTTCCTCAGGGCTCAACAACTTTAGGAGTCCAAATATCTATTTCTGAACTTCATGAGTGGTTATTCATCTATAAGCATCCAAAACAAGTTTTAGAAACTAAAAACCACGACTATCAAATATGATACAAAGTAAAACACACGAGATAGGTATGAAAAGAAAGAAATGTAATTTATAAATTTGCTTGGATTAAAATAATTTTAAAATATCTAATAACTAATCTTATGCATACCTTATTGAAGCATAAGGTTTCCGGAACTTCCATTTAGAGGCTAAAAGTGTCAAAGAAGACTTCCTATACTGTGTGTTATGAGAATGAGCCCAAACAAATCAGTCCAACAGAAGAAATCTGAATTAGCAGATTCCTTTGCAAGCTTAAATGTGATGGCCAATATGCCTCCTCTTTGGCCCATGTCTGTCCTTCAGTCTCCAGTGTCATATTCACCCACCAGACTCATGTATTTCTGACTGATTTTGAAAGTCGATAGAGGAGATACAACTCCCGTCAACCTTGTATTCTCGTCTCAAAAGTATCATATTTACTCTTAGTCCTCCTCATCAGATGAATCTCTCAAATTGTTGCCATTAACATCTGTTGGCTGTTCATCAGAATTTAGTAAGATTGGAAGAGCCCAGTCTCCATCACATTGACGGCCAACCAATTCATTGCTGCTTATCTTCTTGCTGTACCTATCCTCAAATTCCTCAAGTGGTTGCATTTTCCGGGTACACAATGATCCTAATGAAACAAGGTGTAACATTTTTCTGCGAACTGAATATATGGGGTTGGGCTCAACCAAACAACCTTTGGAGTATGCCTCGCGGAGAAGCACAATCTGAGCAGCCCCTTTAGTTGAAATGTAGAAGATTCCGGGATGTTTGAGAAGGAGCTCCCTAACATTGACTTCCATATTTAAATCCCTTCTAAAGTGAGATAACCTTTCGACCTCGACCAACTTCTCCACCGTCAAGCTTAAAAATTCATGTAAAAGACCCACAGCCCGTTTCTCAAAACGCTCGGCCCCCCTAGAAGAACGAACGTGAATTGCCTCTGTTTTCTCATAGGGCTTCACATAAGGGATCTTTTGCCAATTTTTTAGCTTTTCCCTAAAGCCTTTCTCAATCTTAAACCCCGTTGGAAAATTAATCGGGAATGCATACATTGTTTCGTACTCACTTAACCATTTCTCTTTATACTCTTTCTCCCTCCACTTCTCCACCTCTGCTTCAGCCAAACTTTCATCTGGCCTGACCAGTGCCACAGTATCTGGATAGATTATTCTAAACTCGTCTGGATAATGATCAAGAATCGAATTCCTAAAATCATCAGGCAAACCCAGCTCCCTTCTCACAAGCCATAATGCATGTATGTGTAGTGACCCATTAGTCGACATCATAAGAAGCTTCTTCAATCTTTTAACATTTCCCTCTTCAGATTGTTTGATGATGCTGGCTTCCTCCATAACCAACTCATCCAACTTTTGGGAGACCTTACAACAAACATTCCTCCTAATTGGGTGTGTGTAAATCTCAAAGACGTGTGGATGTTTTCGAAGAAAATTGCCTATTCCAGTATTAATTCCAACTATGTTTCTCCATCTTGAAATTATCTGAACAGATGTGTACCCGCCCCTAGCTTTGGACATTAACTCATGCAACTTAAGTATTATCTTCAACTTCTTCATTTGACTCATCAGCTTGTCGAGCCTGAGATCTCTCGTTCTATTTTCTAAGCGAGTTTGTGCAGAATCTACTGGCTTCTTCCATCTCTTCTGTATATTAGAATTAAATGGCCCAAACGAGAAGACTCTATCAATTGAAATCCCCCCCAGTGCCTTAATCTTGAGAGGATCATGAAATAAACCCAACATTTCGCTTAAATTAATGAGAATTTTTCCTTACTTAAAAATCCCAAATCAAATCAGCTTCCTCCAAGAACGAGAAACTCACCGGAAATTGCAAGAAGAATCAGTGGTATCGCCTATCTAGCCATCGCCAATTCTTGCCGCCGTCGATTTCTCAGAGATAGGCGGCCGCCATCAGCGAAACCCACCGTCGCTCTCTCCCTTCTGCAATCGGCACTCTCCTTGCCCAATAAAAACTCTGAGAAAGTCAAGACTGGAGCTGCTATCTTTCTCTTTGTTTTTCTTCTTTTTATATTGTTATACTCGTGTGAAGGCACACAAATGTCACGTTCGCAAGAGCTCAAACTGGTATTTTACTTGCATCCTAGGGCAGGGAACCATTTTTCTTTTTTTTTTTTCCATTGCGTTTTTTATTTTCTTTTTCTTTTCCTTTTTTTTCCTTGCTTTCTTGATATTTGTCTTAAATTTGAAAAGATTCATGTCATTTGTGATAAAACTGCCCCAAGTCTATAATGTTATCTAAAAATTAACTCATTTGGTTAGCGCGTCTCTTTAACCTGAGGGTGTGTTTCGTCTCTGGCAATTGACTAGGGAATTTAAAATTTTCACTTAAAATTTTCCGTGTTTGGCATGATGGTCATTGTATTCATATGATATTAAATTATCTCAATTCATGTGGATTTGATTCTTATCATAAGCGGGCATTGCTTATTTCTATATAGCGGGTATTTTATAATCTCACTTTTTTTCCGGGCATTGCTTATTTCTATATAGCGGGTATTTTATAATCTCACTTTTTTTTTCCCGATTACTACCTGACTCTTTACGTGAGAACAATTTGTTATGATTAATGAATGTTAACTTTTTTCTGCTGCACCTTTCTTTATCCAACCCTTCCTTCTCTTATTTCTCAACAACTAGTGCGAACTCATAAATTTCACCATTCCCCTTTCTTACTTTACCATCTTCGTTCTCTCTATGTTTCTCATTGTTCTCCTACTTTACTTGTATTCTTCTGAGTCTCTTATTTTTTTCCTCATATGGAAGCTCTTCCCTAACTTTCATATCTATCCTTCTCCAATTATTTTTCCAAATAATTTAGCAACCAATTTCACCTGGTGGATTAGTCCACGATAATTTGCCACTAACACTAGAACAATTTGTAAGAACAAGTTCTAAGGTTACTTACATGAGTCTCATTCTTTGCAAAAAAACCAAGAGTCTCATAAATTTATATCAAATTTAAAAATAGTCATTCAAATTATATGATTTGCGCACAAATCTTCAATTCACTTCTTTAAATCAATGTCTTCTTCACTTTCTGTTAGTAAATTGAGTCAAGTCTAGTTAGATCTTAACCAAGCTTGAGTTCAATCTCTTCTTCCACTTTCTGTTAGTAAATTGAGTCAAGTCTAGTTAGATCTTGATCAAACTTGAGTTAACCCCTTTTACTCCAAGAGCACCCCCGCCAAGTAGGTTTGACAATCTTAGATAAGTTTGGATTTGAAAGGAGGGAAGGAAATATTCTATTAGCATAAAAAAATAGTCTCTTTCTTAAGGGTATCAAGTTGACTAAATGTAATAACTCGTATGATTTGAAGGACTTGTGCGCAAATCATATGATTCTAAGAACACTTTCAAATTTGATATAACTTGGGGAAGTGATGTCTTAAAGACCCCAAATTTTAGGATCCCCTCCACACAAACACCACCCCCCTACAAACAACAACAACAACTAAGCCATATGTCTCAAGTATTTGGGGGTAGGCTACATGAACGAAAAGAGAATTACGCCGGATCGGGCACATGGATCAGCTTTCTCCACTCATTCCTATCGAGCAATATGTCTTCACTAAGACCTTTAGCCTCTATATCTTGTCGTATTACCTCCATCCATATTTTCTTCGGTCTCCCCTGCGCCCTTTTAACTTGCCCTAAATTGATACGCTCTACTCGCCGGACTGGCGCATCTGTAGGTATATGTTGCACATGACCAAATCATTGTAGGCGGTTTTCTCTCATCTTCTCTTCTATAGAGGCTGCACCTATCTTAGTACGAATATCCTCATTTATCACTTTATCTCTCCGCGTGTTATCACACATCCAACGAAGCATGCATATCTTTGCTACACTCATCTTATGGGCATGATTTCTCTTTATAGCCCAACATTCTGTGTCATAAAACAAGACTGGTCAATAACAGTCCGATAAAACTTTTCCTTCAGCCATAACGGAATGTTACGATCACTTAAAACTCCTGTTGCGCTCCCCATTTCAACCAGCCAGCTTGGATCCTATGGTTGACATCACTATCAATCTCCCCATCTTTTTGAATAATGAACCCAAGTACTTAAAATGACTGCTTATCGGTATTTCTTGTCCATCTAATTTCACAATGCTATAATCTTGGATTCTCTGTTTACTGAATTTATTCTCCATATACTCTGTTTTGCCCTACTTAATCTAAAACCTCGAGATTCTAGAGTTTGCCTTCATAACTCCAATTTGACATTACCCCAGCTCTCGTCTCATCGACTAGGACAATATCATCAGCAAATAGCATACACCATGGTAACTCATTTTGAATAGCTCTAGTAAGCTCATTCATCACTATGGCAAATAAGAATGGACTCAATACAGATCCTTGATGCAATCCAATTTTGATAGAAAAATCACTTGTTATGCCTCACAAGTTCTGACTTTTGTCATTACTCCATCGTATATATCCTTGATTATGTCAATATATTTGATGGGGACTCTCTTTTTCATCAATGTCCACCATAATATCTCTCTTGGCACCTTATCATAAGCTTTTTCTAAATCAATAAAGACCATATGAAAATTTCTCTCTCTCGAAATCGCTCTATAAGTTGACCAAGCAAATGAATAGCCTCTATTGTCGATCGCCGCGGCATGAACCCAAACTGGTTCTCAGATATTATAACATTCTGCCTTAACCTGTGTTCAATTACCCTTTCCCAAAGCTTCATGGTGTGACACATAAGTTTTATTTCATGATAGTTTGAACAACTATATATATCACCCTTTTTCTTATAGAGAGGTACTAAGGTACTCTTCCTCCACTCATTGAGCATTTTTTTAGTTATGCAGATCCTGTTAAAGAGGTTTGTCAGTCATCTCACGCCCACCTCTCCTAAGCATCTCCATAGCTCAATGGGAATTCTATCTGGGTCAACAGTTTTACTTGACTTCATCCTCTTTAAGGCCTTGTTAACTTCATATTCGCTAATTCGCCAAAAAAAAAAAACTTGGATCCCTCCCTCAATCCTTCTCCTAATATGAGAGCAACATTAAGTAATTTTGTAAATCTTTAATTAGAAAGTAAACGTTAATTTTTTGTTACTGAATAACATTAATAATTATGTACCAATAGAAAATTGATAAATTCTAAGAATAATATATTTTATTATTAAAAATTTATGATCAATAATGTCCGCTCTCTCTCCACTGTTTAATTGTATATGGTCGGGTCGAAATGCTTGTTCAGGGTTAAATTGTGTTTCTGAGGAATTGCTTTCATGTGCTGCAACGCAAAAAGTGATGCCTATTCTGAGCAAGGAATGATAACTTTTTTGTCTACTAGATCCCATGGATGGAAGGACCCTCATAATAAGAGTTGTGTACTTAATTTTTTTTTTTTTTTTCTAATTAATCTAACTGCCGTTGGATTCACCGCGACCGCCCGGGAGGAAACTCAGAGGCATGGCCAGGGCTACATCGGGGGAGAAAATTTTATGCTGGCACGTAGGCTCGAGTCGATGACTAAGAGGAGAGCTTGTACTCTAATCGACCCTGAGTCCCCATTGAGCCATTCGCGGCATTCGCGGGGGACATGTACTTAACTGAATGAATGGCTTGTATCATAAGGGAAATTGAGATCTTAAACAAAAAAATAGATACAATTATAATATTTCAAACTAATCTTGCTTGTTCTTGAAATGATTATCGGAATGAAGGTTACAATGTAAAAATTAGTGCTTGTGGAAATGAATGACAGGAAGGTAGTGTTTGCTTGTAATACCTAATTAGAAAGTCTCTCTTTCTAATAAATCTTGTACAAGTTGAATCACTCATCACAGTAAAGCTTGTAATTCCACAATTTGAGTAGTTTTTGCAATTTGAGGCTTGTGTACACTTTCATACCATATACCAAAATTGAACACAATTGAGCAAATGATCACAAAAGTATCAAAAAAAAAAAAAAAAAAAAAAAAAAAGAAAAAGGTAAAGTTAGCACATATTGATAATTGAACATAATAAACAGTTAAATTTACGGTTAGATTTATAAAATGATAACAAATAGAAGTTACTAGCAAGTGCAACTGTAGTAGAATGCTAAGCCTTTTTGTGGGGAGAGAATGTAAAGTCTTATTAGTAGAGTTTTTTAACTCATCGAAGAAGATAATGCAGATACCAGAGTTCAACAGTGTAAGGTAGAAGATCAGACGCAACCGAAGACGGTGGTCATTCAAACGATTCTCAAATGGTGTGTACAAAACCCGATCTGTCACAAGTTGTCTCAATAGTTAACAGATACATGCACATCCCGACAGGGGTCATTGGTGTTAGGAATTGTGTCTGAAATACGTCGTGAAGGTAGAAGAAACTTTAGAGATCAAAGAATGGACGTGCACAAGGAGTTATGCACATTACCAGTCGACGAATATTGGGTATAGTTGACTAATCACATGAATTAGTCGACTAATATATTGTATAGTTGACTAGGTTAGCAAACAGAGAGTTGGGATTCTCAAATTTTGTCAGAGTAATTGACTAGTATTTTGGCCTAGTCGACTGATACATGGTATAGTCGACTAATACCCTAGCCTAAACGACTAATGGTTGGTCTGACAGTTTCTTTTTTTGGATCTATTTTCAGATTCGAGTTGGATTCATCCTTTTCCTGAGGCGGTGATTATTCGTATTGATACAATTTGTTTAGGACAGAGGAGAGTTCTATGGCCTATAAATAACCCCTTGGGGTGGCGTTCAAAGTAATCTAATGAATTTGTAATTCCTAAGGGTGTAATTCATCTAGTGAGAGATTCATGAGAGAAGCTTAACCATAAGGGTTCGCTGTTCTTGGCGGCCATCAAAGAGCTTGTAATCTTCTCAGCGTGAGGTGTAAGTAATTCTTCTTGTACTCCCCAAAGTTTATAAATTTTCTCCCCTTTTCTCTCGTAGACGTATACACGATCTGTTTAATCGATAGAACCATATTGTATTATCTGTTGACTTTCTATCTACTTTGAAATATCTTCTTCTTCTCTTCTTCTCGTTGCTCTAGTAGATTCTGTGGTTAGTTTTTTCTGCGCCACCCCAGTCCATCTGATCGTGGGGGCATCTCTGAATTCACAACAATTGGTATCAGAGAAAGGTCAACGTAAAAATGTCTGTGATCAAGTTCGATATTCAGAAGTTTGATGGTGTCATCATTTTCAACAGGTGGTAGATTAGGATAAATGTCATCCTTACCTAGAGTAGGTTGAAGAAAGCACTACTCTAGAGGAAGAAAAAGCTTCAAGGCATGAAGGAAGAAACTTGGCAGAAGTTGGATGAGAAAGTCTTGACGGATATTCAATTTTGCTTGGTGGATGAAGTGTTGGATAATTTTTTTTATAGAGAAAACAACATCATCGTTGTGAGAGCGATTTCTGAACCACTATCTGAAGAAGTTATTGGCAAATAGGTTAATTCTGAAACAACGTCTCTTTCTTCTTCGCATGCATGAAGATATACCGATCAAGTCTCACATTACAAAAATTTTCTCTATTATTAATGATTTAGATAAGATAGAGGTTAAGATAGAAGATGAAGATCAAGCACTTCGTTACTATTTTCTTTACCATCTTCATATAAGAGCTTTTGGGAAGCTATCAGCTATGGGCAAGTCAAGGACCATCTGCTCAACAAAGAGAAAATTGACACTCAATTGACGAGTGAGTCTCATCATGAAGATTCCAGAAAAGTTCATTATTCAAGGGAGAAGAGTAATAATGGAAGTTCCACGGGTAACTCAAGATATAAGAATTTAATGTGCAACTATTATCACAAGAAGGTGCACATTGGAGCTGATTATTAGATTCCAAAGAAGAAACAACCAGATGCTAATGTCACTGAATTGATTGGTTGGAGAAGATGAAGACAAGTATGATGTTCTATCTATTACTGACAGATAAGTTGGTAACAAAGATATATGAATTATTGACTCTAGATGTTCACAACACATCAGTTCCATTAGGAAGATATTCTCCGCATACACTTCGGTTCAAGGGGGAGAAGTCTTCATGGAGAATTCTGCTACAAGCAAGGTGATTGGCGAAGGAACAATCCAGTTTCATTCTCATAATGGATGCATCACTACTCTTCAAGGCGTTCGTTATGTTCCCGATTTAAGTTATATCTCATCTCTTTTGGAGCCCTACAAGGAAAATGAAAGAATCACCTAGAGGGGGGGTGAATAGGTGATTATGCTAATCTAGTCAACTCAATGCGGAATTAAAAACTAATTTGCAAATTCAACAAGAGGTGCACACAAACAAGCCATGTGTATGCCGTGAAGGGTGAGCATGCAAAGATGGACCTTGTTTCTTGCGAACCAAGGTTTCCAAACGTGTATGATTCAATGTGCATTGGCTCAAAGTGGAGCCCAAACATTCAACACTTTTCTTCAAAATATTTATATCATTTTCAATAGTGGAAGACAAAGTGGAGCATGCAATAGGTGTGCAAGAAGAAGAAGCTATACTAGCATGGCACACATGAGAATCAATATCAACTTTTAAAGATTCATTTTTCTTTAAAACCAAATCCAATTCTTTGTAATAGAATCAATTTTATTTTTCAAAGAAAGGTTATCTTTAAAAGTAAAATCCAATTTTGAAGACAAAATCTCAGTGCTTCACAACATTATCACAATCATTTTTGCTTTTCAAATCTTCAATCTCATTAAGGGCAAGATCTAGTTGAGATCTTAGTGAGTCACGTTCACTAGTGATCTCTTCCTTCTCTTGCAAAACCAATTCAAAATTAGAGCATAAATCCTTTAATTCATTTTTCAAAACAAGGTTGTCATCTTTCAAAAGATTGTGTTTTTCAAACAAATTTTCAAGCTTTTGAGTAAGTTCCAAATTTAAAGTTTGAACTTCAAAACAACCATGGCAATAGGAACTAGAGCTATCATCTAATTGAGTGTCCGATTGTACCTCAAGGGAGTTTTTCCCTTGGACCATGAAGCAATGCTCTTCGGACTTTTCTCTCTTAGATCTCCTCATCTTGTTGATAATCCTTGGAAGCTCGGGAGACATCAATAAGCTCCAAACTGCAAAAGCCGAGTCATAATGATTAAACACCGGTAAAAGATGTTCACCTAGAGATGCTCTAAGTGTTCTAAGTGCTAATGCATTTGCCTTCTTATGCTTGCTACTATTGGGGAATGATTCTATAGTGGAGGCTTGATAAACTAGATGTCCTAGTCTTTTCAAATGGCTACTCATATTGGCCTTCCAAGTATCAAGTCTAATATGGTCAAACATAGGAGGGCTATCCATGAGAGCAAACTAAATGAGTGCAAATGAACAATGCAAATGAAGATTAGCAAACCAAGATCTCACTCCTCGGTGGTTAAACCTAAATATCAGGAGCACTAGCTCTGATACCAATTGAAAGAATCACCTAGAGGGGGGGTGAATAGGTGATTATGCTAATCTAGTCAACTCAATGCGGAATTAAAAACTAATTTGCAAATTCAACAAGAGATGCACACAAACAAGCCAAGCATATAAGTATGTATGAGCAATATGAATAGATGTAAGACACAAAGTAAAGAGAGAGAGAGTAAGAGTCAATGAACAAGCGCAAACACCAAGATATGTTTCGAGGTTCGAGCACCCAGCTCTACATCCCCGCCTTCACCCAGAAGGATTTTAAGTCCACTAGCTTGTCCACAAAGGACTCCCACAAAGGGAACCTCCACCGATGATTTGGGGCAATCACAATACAAGGAGTACCCAACTCCACTCCTTACAAACACAACCTCCTCCTTGAGGCACAACTCCAAACCAACAAACAATCACCTCACAACCCGAGGGATTAGCACAAAGCCAAGCAAGGATCACCTCACAACTTGAGGGATGCAAACCACTTGCACAAACAACCTCCTCAACCCAAGAGGGAAAAGCACAAAGCAAAGTATAGAGGGTTTACAACTTGGTGGTTCAACAACAACCACAAACAATCTCTTTTCCCACACACAAAGACCCTATAGAGAAGATAGTAGATTTTTGCTCAAGTGTGGAGAAAACCAAGGGATTTGAAACCAGCAACTCAAAGAAAATCTTTGGGAAAAAATAGAAATGAAGATAGTGAAGTTCAAACAAAAACTTTTCCCAAAATCCCTTTTCTTTGGTTTTCAAACCCTAATAAAAACACCAAAAAGATTGTTCAATTTGAATCCAAAAACCTCTTTTAATTGCTGTGAAAACACCAGAGAGTATGAAAAAATTCGCACAAAAAATCTTTTGGAAAAACTCTTGCAAATGGGGTATTTATAGGCAAATCTGGAAACTAGCCGTTGGCAGCAGATTTTGCCAAAATAACCCTGCCGGTTGACCGGTCCGGTCGACCGCCCAACGGTCAATTTTTGCCCGTTGGCAGCTATCGGTCGACCGCCCCGGTCGACCGAAACAAACAGAGAGCTCTGCTCTCAGTCCGTCGACCGGTCCGGTCGACCGTCCTAGGGGCTCCAAACGTGCACAGAATTGTGCACGTCGGTCGACCGGCCCGGTCGACCGACCTCAGACCTAGTCGACTAGTTAGGCTACTAGTCGACTTGGTTGAAGCCTGGAACAAAAAAACTGGGTCAGAAAATCAGTTTAAAAATATTTTGAAAAATCTTTTAATACTCCTAAAAATCACCAAAATAGTTTTAACATTTTGCATTGATATATAAACATGTGGTAAAAGTTTAGCTCAAATATCAATCAATATGAACTATTTTTGTGTCTTATTATTTTTACCAAAAACCAAAAACTGTATTTTCTAAAACTTGGATTTTGAATAGAAAATACGTTTTGTCCAAAACTCTTCCAAATACAAAAACATGATATCTAAACACTTTGAGGCATGATGCATATGGATAGAAATCCAATATACATGAAACAAATATATATCATAGTTTTTGTCATTAATTCCAAAATGTTTTGTCAAAAATACCAAAACATAAAACACATGAATAAGTGAGTCAAAACTAAGTTTGTCTAGGAAATTAAAGCATGTATGTATATAGAACAAATCATATATACATTAAACCATGTAAACTTGTTTTGATCTATCTATTCATTAAAACCAAGATCGGTTAAACCTAAAACGAAAAACCAAAAACCAATATTCAAAATATGAAACGTGTGTGTTGTGAACTTGAGCATTATCATACTATTCTAATCTTTACAAATTTGGATCTAAACATAAAACTAAACTATGGTACCGAAGTCTTCTTGTAGAGCGCAATCTCCAAGCCGACTCGATCCAAAACTCCTTGATCCATCGAGCAAGTGCTATATGTGATCTTTGACGCTCAGGCTCTTGAATCAACTTGTGAAAGATGTGTGGAAGCTTTCACCAACTAATAACTTGATTAATGATCTGAAACTAAACTCACAAGATTATTAGTACACATAACTACATGAGTTAATCATCATCAAAACTAGAGTGGAAGGCCTTTGGGCCAACAATCTCCTCCTTTTTGATGATGACAAAACTTATGGAGTTATATATGCATGGATTAAAGTTAAGCTTCAAAGAAGCTTCCCCTTAACTCATGCATAACCAAATAAACATAATGAATATGCAATGAAGGCTCTTAAACATGAAACATGAAACATGCATACCTATGCATAAACAATAAAGGGTTCTAGATACCAATGAAATGTTCAATTACAAAGCATGCTCTAGATACCAATTCCAATGAAATATTTAAAACAAGACATGCTCTAGATACCAATTACACTCTAGATACCAATTACAAAACATCCAATCACAAAACATGCTTTAGATACCAATTAAAATTAAACTAAATTAAACTTAATATATGCAAAACAAAAACATGCATATATAAACCCAAATTCTTCTCCCCCTTTTTGTCAATCATCAACAAAGGGGTAAAAACCAAAACAAAACAAAATCTTCTTTCTTTTTAATACAAAGAGTCAATCTTTAATAAGGGGTAAAGCAAAACCAAATCAATAGAAAAATCAATAAATATTTCTCCCCCTTTTTTTTTATCCGAAACAATGAATCAAAAAAAAATAAGATTTTCCTTTTCGTCTAAACAAAAACAAAGTCAATTAGAGGTACCAATTGAAAATATGTCAAAGAATAGCATCTAGATACCCATTGAAAGGAAACAAACTAAAATATTGATACCAATTTTAAGCAAAAACACATGAAACTTCTTGATGCCAATTGAAAATAACATAATAAATCTTGAATGTCTAAACACACATATTTTGATACCAATAGTAAATCATTTTCATTTTAAACATATGATACCAATTTGAAATTTTCAATCATAAAGTAAGGGAGTGGGAATCAAATACCAATTTGAGAAATCACCAATTGAAAGACAAAATCAAATTTTCTCCCCCTTTATGAAATACCAATAAAAATGATGCATAGGCTTGATACCAATTTAAAAGTAATCAATTGAAACAAAATTGAAGCTCAAGCACTAGCATAAACAAGATTTTGTGCTTAAAGATATAGGGATATAATAAGCACAAATAAAACATATATATGTATGAAAAATAGATACCAATAGAAATTGATATTCTTGGAATGAAGCATACATACATACAAACACATATGAGTATACAAGAAATGTCAAGATTGATACCAATTGAAAGAATTCAATGATACCAATTGAAATAACAATAAGATCAAATGTATACTTCATATTACTATACCTCCCAATCATGGTTCAAGTTTTAAATGATTTTCATTTTAAAGCATACAAGAACATGATCTCCCATCCATCCTCCCATGGAAGGTAGGGGTTTTCAAAAATAGGTTTGAAAATAAGCTTTGTTTGAAAATCTCTACCATAGTGAAGAATACGAACTATTTATAGGAAAAATTTTTAAAGAAAAACTAGTACGAAATCCTTCAAGTAAGGAATAAAATAAATTGTTTTTCATGAAACACATGTAAATCACATGATCACTAAACACCCAAAGTCCATAAAGCTCATATCATAGTCTCATGAAAAACAAATCATGAGAAAACTAACAAGGTGAGTGAACAAATGGTATGTGACACACATCAACATGAAAATGTTCAATTAAGCTCATATGAAATTCTTTGAAAACATGAAAACTTGAAAAGCTAGATTTTCATTGCCAATAGAAATTCATCTAAGATGTGAAATCACCATTGAAATCATCTTAAAAAACATGAAATTCATAATAAATGTGAAATCACTTGGCAAACATGAAATTCATCCAAACGATTTAGACTTCAAGGCATATGTATGTCATGTACAAACTAAAGTATACATACATATTCTAAACACAATGAGTCCACAAAAGTATATGCATAAAGGTACGTGGCTCAAGGATGTACATGTATAATCAATAGTTTGGACAAGATACACATATACATGAAGTTAAACAAATAAACACGAAATCAAGAAAAACTAAATTTTCACCAAACTAATTTCATTTCAAGGTATATGTATGAATTGCCAACACAATAAGTGTACATACATATCCCTAAACACAATTGAGTCCATATATATAGATTTGCATGAAAAGCAAATGACTCAAGGGGTATACATGTATATCTTAAGGTTTGGCAAAATAAACATATACATGAGATGAAAACTCATACACATAAAACAAATCCGAAAATAGGAATACAAGTTTAAAATGCATGAATCATCAAAACTAGGTTATACTAACACATTTAATGGGTACAAATAAGCATCTAAGCAGAAACATATAAAGATTTATTTGTGTCCCACTACATGTGCAAGTATAAATTCTAGTCTTAATGAAAACTAACATCTAAACAAGTAATCAAATCATTAAGTATAAAACGGAATCATAATCCAACATGATAAACATAATAATCAAAACATGAATAAAAAAAAGTCATAGTTAACCATATGATTAGCATGACAAAGACATGTGCATTAGATCTATGATTAACATGATAGCTAAAACATAAAGAGAACACAAAATATGGGTCCATACTAAACATGGGTGTCTCAACAACTAATCATGTAAAGCATAAGTCTAATAAACATGGCAAACATCATACTAATCATGAAACAATAAAACATGAATCATAAACATCCAAATGGTCATAATGCATATGCATGTGCATTAGATCTAGGGCATACATGTTAGATTAAACAAGGTGAGAACACTAAATATAGATCCATATAAAGCATGGGTGCTCAAGTAACTAAACATGTATAGTACTATTCTAATAAGCATGGCATAAGCATAATGAACAATAAACCATGGCATGCTATAAATAGATGAACATGAAAAGCATGCAAATAAAAATGGGAGGTAGAGAATGATACCAAAACCGATGAAGGTGCATCTCTAATTCTCCAAACCACGGTGGTCCTCCCACCAAATCTCCTTGAGAGTGAAGCATCCAAATGGTTCTCTTTAGGCACGGAACGCATCCACTCCAAGGCACCAACACTCTCACGTTTTGCGAGAACTCCCACCTACATCAAAAAGTATAGAGGTGGTCTTTGGTACCCATTTCTTTGTGGGTCCACGGGGGTTAGTATCCTTTCTAACCCAAACAAGATTAGTTGCTAAATTTTCATGATAGATACGATCATAACAAAATCTAGCAAGATGGCCTTTTCGGCCACAATGTGTACATGTGTACACATGAGCATACGTGCGATGGTGGTGACCGTGGAAAGCATGTGTATGCCGTGAAGGGTGAGCATGCAAAGATGGACCTTGTTTCTTGCGAACCAAGGTTTCCAAATGTGTATGATTCAATGTGCATTGGCTCAAAGTGGAGCCCAAACATTCAACACTTTTCTTCAAAATATTTATATCATTTTCAATAGTGGAAGACAAAGTGGAGCATGCAATAGGTGTGCAAGAAGAAGAAGCTATACTAGCATGGCACACATGAGAATCAATATCAACTTTTAAAGATTCATTTTTCTTTAAAACCAAATCCAATTCTTTTGTAATAGAATCAATTTTATTTTTCAAAGAAAGGTTATCTTTAAAAGTAAAATCCAATTTTGAAGACAAAATCTCATTGTGCTTCACAACATTATCACAATCATTTTTGCTTTTCAAATCTTCAATCTCATTAAGGGCAAGATCTAGTTGAGATCTTAGTGAGTCACGTTCACTAGTGATCTCTTCCTTCTCTTGCAAACCAATTCAAAATTAGAGCATAAATCCTTTAATTCATTTTTCAAAACAAGATTGTCCTCTTTCAAAAGATTGTGTTTTTCAAACAAATTTTTAAGCTTTTGAGCAAATTCCAAATTTAAAGTTTGAACTTCAAAACAACCATGGCAATAGGAACTAGAGCTATCATCTAATTGAGTGTCCGATTGTACCTCAAGGGAGTTTTTCCCTTGGACCATGAAGCAATGCTCTTAGGACTTTTCTCTCTTAGATCTCCTCATCTTGTTGATAATCCTTGGAAGCTCGGGAGACATCAATAAGCTCCAAACTGCAAAAGCCGAGTCATAATGATTAAACACCGGTAAAAGATGTTCACCTAGAGATGCTCTAAGTGTTCTAAGTGCTAATGCATTTGCCTTCTTATGCTTGCTACTATTGGGGAATGATTCCATAGTGGAGGCTTGATAAACTAGATGTCCTAGTCTTTTCAAATGGCTACTCATATTGGCCTTCCAAGTATCAAGTCTAATATGGTCAAACATAGGAGGGCTATCCATGAGAGCAAACTAAATGAGTGCAAATGAACAATGCAAATGAAGATTAGCAAACCAAGATCTCACTCCTCGGTGGTTAAACCTAAATATCAGGAGCACTAGCTCTGATACCAATTGAAAGAATCACCTAGAGGGGGGGTGAATAGGTGATTATGCTAATCTAGTCAACTCAATGCGGAATTAAAAACTAATTTGCAAATTCAACAAGAGATGCACACAAACAAACCAAGCATATAAGTATGTATGAGCAATATGAATAGATGTAAGACACAAAGTAAAGAGAGAGAGAGAGTAAGAGTCAATGAACAAGCGCAAACACCAAGATATGTTTCGAGGTTCGAGCACCCAGCTCTACATCCCCGCCTTCACCCAGAAGGATTTTAAGTCCACTAGCTTGTCCACAAAGGACTCCCACAAAGGGAACCTCCATCGATGATTTGGGGCAATCACAATACAAGGAGTACCCAACTCCACTCCTTACAAACACAACCTCCTCCTTGAGGCACAACTCCAAACCAACAAACAATCACCTCACAACCCGAGGGATTAGCACAAAGCCAAGCAAGGATCACCTTACAACTTGAGGGATGCAAACCACTTGCACAAACAACCTCCTCAACCCAAGAGGGAAAAGCACAAAGCAAAGTATAGAGGGTTTACAACTTGGTGGTTCAACAACAACCACAAACAATCTCTTTTCCCACACACAAAGACCCTATAGAGAAGATAGTAGATTTTTGCTCAAGTGTGGAGAAAACCAAGGGATTTGAAACCAACAACTCAAAGAAAATCTTTGGGAAAAAATAGAAATGAAGATAGTGAAGTTCAAACAAAAACTTTTCCCAAAATCCCTTTTCTTTGGTTTTCAAACCCTAATAAAAACACCAAAAGATTGTTCAATTTGAATCCAAAAACCTCTTTTAATTGCTATGAAAACACCAGAGAGTATGAAAAAATTCGCACAAAAAAATCTTTTTGGAAAAACTCTTGCAAATGGGGTATTTATAGGCAAATCTGGAAACTAGCCGTTGGCAGCAGATTTTGCCAAATAACCTTGCCGGTCGACCGGTCCGGTCGACCGCCCAACGGTCAATTTTTGCCCGTTGGCAGCTACCGGTCGACCGCCCCGGTCGACCGAAACAAACAGAGAGCTCTGCTCTCAGTCCGGTCGACCGGTCCGGTCGACCGTCCGAGGGGCTCCAAACGTGCACAGAATTGTGCACGTCGGTCGACCGGCCCGGTCGACCGACCTCAGACCTAGTCGACTAGTCAGGCTACTAGTCGACTTGGTTGAAGCCTGGAACAAAAAACTGGGTCAGAAAATCAGTTTAAAAATATTTTGAAAAATCTTTTAATACTCCTAAAAATCACCAAAAATAGTTTTATCATTTTGCATTGATATATAAACATGTGGTAAAAAGTTTAGCTCAAATATCAATCAATATGAACTATTTTTGTGTCTTATTATTTTTACCAAAAACCAAAAACTGTATTTTCTAAAACTTGGATTTTGAATAGAAAATACGTTTTGTCCAAAACTCTTCCAAATACAAAACATGATATCTAAACACTTTGAGGCATGATGCATATGGATAGAAATCCAATATACATGAAACAAATATATATCATAGTTTTTGTCATTAATTCCAAAATATGTTTTGTCAAAAATACCAAAACATAAAACACATGAATAAGTGAGTCAAAACTAAGTTTGTCTAGGAAATTAAAGCATGTATGTATATAGAACAAATCATATATACATTAAACCATGTAAACTTGTTTTGATCTATCTATTCATGAAAACCAAGATCGGTTAAACCTAAAACCGAAAAATCAAAAACCAATATTCAAAACATGAAACGTGTGTGTTGTGAACTTGAGCATTATCATACTATTCTAATCTTTACAAATTTGGATCTAAACATAAAACTAAACTATGGTACTGAAGTCTTCTTGTAGAGCGCAATCTCCAAGCCGACTCGATCCAAAACTCCTTGATCCATCGAGCAAGTGCTATATGTGATCTTTGACGCTCGGGCTCTTGAATCAACTTGTGAAAGATGTGTGGAAGCTTTCACCAACTAATAACTTGATTAATGATCTGAAACTAAACTCACAAGATTATTAGTACACATAACTGCATGAGTTAATTATCATCAAAACTAGAGTGGAAGGCCTTTGGGCCAACAGAAAAGGGTTCAGTTTCAATTATGAAAGTGATCTTATGGAAGTCTCTAAAGAGACCCATGTGAAATTTCAGGCCGAACGTGTCGGTAATGTGTATATGTTGTGAAATTTGAAAGTTACAGCTGGTGGATTACAGTTATCCTGGGCTTCGAAAGTGGCAGTTGTGGAACAATCAGAGACTATAATGGTTTCGAGCTTGGATGTTCAGTTGTATACCCCCGAAGAGAGATTGGGACTAGGCATAGAACAAGAAAGACCAAATCATTACTCCTATGGTGGAACAAATTATCATAAATCTTATGTGGATCAAGGTGATCGTTGAGTGATAAAGCTCAGGTTGGGCCTGAACTTATTCTACCTAATCAAGTTGTGAACCCCATGAGGGGGTTATGAAGAAGAGGGAGTGAGATGGAGATGAAGTCAAGATTTGTTCAATTGTGCATGGATTCGAGCACATGGAGCATGTAACCATTCTTGGACTTGGATGTATTTAAGTCAAGAGGGATATTATTAGGAATTGTGACTAGAACACGTAGTGAAGGTAGATAAAATTTTGGAGATCAAAGAACAGACGTGCACAAGGAGCTATGCACATTACCAATCGACTAATACGGGGTATATGTTGACACTCCAAAAAGACAAATTCTCAGACAGCTCTTCAACCGGTCTGAACGATGTCTAACTTGTCAACATTTATAAAAGACAAGTAGCAAACAAGCTGATAATCAGTTTTTGCCCATCTCCGAGGGACAAAGCAACGACTTGGACCCTTCTGATCCAGTGAAGCAGTTAATAAGCCAAGTGTTGTCTTTGAAGAGACATAAGCATGCATATGATGTCAAGTTAACTTAACACTTAGTCTCGTATGAGCCCAAGGGGCTAGCCTCGCCTGAGAGGCTAAGTTTGTCTAGCTTTGCTTTGAAGCTCTTCATAGCTCCGCAGAGAGCTAACTGATTAGCTTCGCCTGAAGCCCTACACAATCGCGCAGAAGTCTAACTCCTAGCTTCGCCTGAAGCTTAGCATAGTCCTGCTGAGAGCTTGCTTCTAGGTTCGCCTGAAGCTTTACATAGCTCTGTTGAGAGCTAACTTCTACCTTCACATGAAACTTGGCACAACTCCGCTGAAGAGTTGCCTCGCTTTAGGAGGCTACCCTCGCCTGGTTATCCTCGTCTGAGGAGGCTAACCTCACCTCAACAGGCTAGCCTTATCTGAAGAGGTTAGCCTCGCCTAAGGAGGCTAGCCTCGTCTCCACTGGCTAGCTTTGCCTGAGGAGTCTAGCCTCGCAAGAGGAGGGTAGCGTCGCCTGATAAGGCTAGCCTGGCTCAACTGGCTAGCCTCACTTGAGGAGGCTAGTTTCGCCTTAATTGGCTATCGCCACTGGCTAGAGGAGGCTAGTCTCGCCTCCACTGGCTAGAGGAGGCTAGCCTCGCCTCAACTGGCTAGCCTTGCATGAGAAGGCGCCTCAACTGGCTAACCTTGCATGAGAAAGATAGCCTCACCTCCACTGGATTGAAGGTAACTGCCTCACTAAGTTAAGGGGTGGATTTAATGGGTATTGCGCTCATGATTCCTCATTAAGAGGAGATAATCAAGCAAATCATAACTCCTTATTGAGCCTATAAATAGCCCACTAGTAGGCTAAGCTCAGGGTCTTGAAAAAATTCAAGTCCAATAGGGCTTTTCGAAGAGCATTAATCTTCTTTGGTGGCTTCAAAACTTAAGCTAACAAGAGATCTACTCTCTCGCTTCAAAGAATTTAGAGAATCACTTCTCTAATCCTACAAGAATAAATTCAGGTGCTAATACCCTAAGAACTTCCTCTATCAAGGAATCTCTGAAACAAGGCGAGAAGGAATTCCCAAGCAGTAGCATTCGAAGTTCGATTGCTCGCATTGTCAACGGGACAAAGTGGCCGCGCGCTGGTCAGACTCCCACTGGCACACTTACCTAGAAATCTCAAAAGAGAGTTTAACTTGTAATTTTTCATTTTTTTGTTCAATTTCTTGTAATCTTCTCATCAACTTTTATAAGCTCTCCCCTTATTGATTTTCAATGGAAATAAGATAGCGACTCCGCTGAGGAATGCATTATCTACCGTTGAGAATTAATTGTCGCAATGCGATGATCAGTCCCTCGGGCCTATTTCTAAGATATTGGTCATTCACTTTGACCAAGAGAGGTTTGAACACACAAATCCCCTATATGTGTGCAAGCACAAGAAGGTCAGTGTAGCCAGAGCCCCTCTGGCTACCTCTTAGAAGCAAGTCTTTATTGAGATAAGTAAGATTCTCTGTGAACCTATCACAGCCTCACGCGAGACTAAACAGACTCTGTTTGAGTCAACACAGTCTCAATAGAGACTAACTTAGCCTCGCGCCAATGTGTTAACATTGCGCGCTAGGCTACAAAGGTTCCTGAAAAGGTCACCTAGAGGGGGGGGTGAAAAGGTGACAATGCTAATCTATGAACTAAATGCGGAATTTAAAAACTTAATGCAAATTACACTCAAGTGTGATCAACAAATGATTCACACACAACCAAGACAAGCAAATATGAATGCACAATATGAATAAGGCAACGCACAAAGTAAAGAGAGAGAGATAGAGAGCCAATAGATCAAACGCAAACACAAGGATATGTTATCGAGGTTCGAGCACCCAGCTCTACATCCCCGCCTTCGACACACGAAGGATTTCCACTAGCTCATCCACCTAGGACCCTTTACAAAGAGTACCCAACTCCTCTCTTTACAACCTCCTCCTTGAGGCACAAATCCAAGTCAACCAACACAACCTCCTTCTTGAGGCAAACTCCAACAATCACAACCTCCTCCTTGAGGCAAATTCCAAACCAATACAACAAACTCCCAATCACCAACCAATACAAGGATCACCTCTCAACTAGAGGGATACAACCCAAAGCACAAAGCTAAGAAAGATTGGGTTACAACTTGGTGGTCACAACAACAACCACAAACAACTTCTTCTCCCACACAAATATCCTATAGATATAGATAATAGATTTTTGCTCAAGTGTGGAGAAAACCAAGGGATTTGAAACCAGCAACTCAAAGAAAAAACCTTTGGGAAACAAATGAAATCAAGATATAGAAGTTCAAACAAAAGCTTTTCCCAAAATCCCTTTTCTTTGGTTTTTCAAACCCTAATCAAAAAAAAAACACAAAAGATTGTTCACTTTGAATCCAAAAACTTATTTTTCTTGCAGCAAAAACACCAGAGAGATAGAAAATTTTAGCCCAAAATTCTTAGAGAAAAACTCTCTCAAATGGAGTATTTATAGGCAATTTAGAAAACTAGCCGTTTACAGAATTTTTGCCAGAATTAGCCTTCCGGTCGACCGTCCAACGGTCAATTTTTGACCGTTGGCAACTAACGGTCGACCGGCCCGGTCGACCGAATAATCCTGAGAGCAGATTATTCTGCTCCGGTCGACCGTCCCGGTCGACCGCTGACTGTGCCAGAAACGTGCACAGGTTTGTGCACGTCGTCGGTCGACCGTGACGGTCGACCGGCTACATGCGGTCGACCGATACGGTCGACCGAACTAGCCTGGCAGGCAGCAAATGGGTCAGAAAACTGAGGTAAAAAATATTCCAATAAATCCCACAAAATCTCTAAAATTCCACAAAAATAGTTTTATTATTTTATATTGAAATACAAACTTGTGTTAAAAATCCTAACACAAATTTCAAACATATTTGACTATTTTTGTGTCATAGAAATTTTGCCAAAAACCAAAAACCGTATTTTCTAAAACCTTGTATTTTGAATAGAAAATACACATTATCTAAAACTCATCCATGATACAAAAATATGATATTTAAACACTTTGAAGCATATTGTATATGAATAGAAATTCAATATACAAGAAACATATATATATCATGATTTTTGTCATTAAGTCCAAAAATATGTTTTGTTGTAAATACCAAAACATAAAACACATGGAATAGATTATCAATTAAAGTTTGTCTAAACAATTGAAGCATGCATGTATATAGAACAAATCTAATATACATAAACCATGTAAACTTGTTTTGATAAAAATCTATTCATGAAAACCAAGATCGGTTAAACCTAAAACCGAAAATCAAAACATGAAAGGTGTGTGTTGTGAACTTGAGCTTATCATACTATTCTAATCTTTACAATTAGGATCTAAACTTAAAACTAAAACTATGGATACCTAAGTCTTCTTGTAGAGCGCAATCTCCAAGCTAGAGCGCAATCTCCAAGTCGGCTCGATCCAAACACTCTTGATTCACCGAGCAAGTTGCAATGTATGATCTATGACACTCGGGCTCTTGAATCAACAAATGAAAGATGTGTGGAAGCTTTCACCAACTAATATCTTGATTAATGATCTGAAACTTAAACATCACAAGATAATTAGTACACATAACTACATGAGTTAATCATCATCAAAACTAGAGTGGAAGGCCTTCGGGCCAACAATCTCCCCCTTTTTGATGATGACAAAACTCATGGAGTTATATATGCATGGATTAAAGTAAAGCTTCAAAGAAGCTCCCCCTTAACTCATGCATAACAATAAAACATATAAGATATGCAATGAATTATATGTATTTAAAACAATATCAAAACATGCTCTTGATATCAATAAAAAAATAAAAATGAAACATAAAACATGCACATAAAACATGCATAGACATGCATATAAACAAGGCTTCTTTTCATCAAATGTAAACTATATGCAAACACAAATATGCATATAAAACTCAAATTCTTCTCCCCCTTTTTGTCAATCATCAAAAAGGGTTAAAAATAAAAGCAAAAACAATAAATTTTTTTTCCCCCTTTTTGTTCAAAGCAAAGAACTAATAAAGGGTTAAATCAAATATGATACCAAAAAAAAATGTGGCAATGAAGTGTATATTGATACCAATTGAAAAACAACAAATCAATTGAAATAAAAACGAGAACATATACCAATTGAAAACACAAATAAAATGAAAATCTTGATACCAATTAGTAAGTAAACAAATAACCTACCAATTGTAAACAAACAAACTAGATACCAATTTTGGAATTAAACAATACTAATTTTGAATTTCCTTAAAAACAAATCTTGATACCAAATGAAACAATTATTCTTTGCCAAATGAAGTCTTTATTTTCTATCATAAAGCAAGGGAGTGGAATACCAAACAAAATATCAAATGAGAGATAAGATGCCAATTAAAAAATAAAATACTAGTTTTCTCCCCCTTTATGAAATACCAAATGAAAATATGCATATGCTTGAAATAAGATACCAATTGAAAATTAACTCAATTGAAAATTTGCTTTAACATTGTTTCGATTTGAAAAGTTCAAGCTAAGCATAAACAAAATTTGTGATATCTTGAAGCACAAATAAATCATCTATATATATATGTAAAAGATAGATATCAATTGAAATTTGATACTATATGAAGTGCAAGCATACATATATAAAATACAAACATATATGAGTATACAAAAAGATGTCATATCGATACCAATTGAAGGAATTCAATGATACCAATTGAAACAACAATAAATACAAGTGTATGACTCATATAACCTACCACCCAATCATGGTTCAAGATAAAAAGAATTTTCATTATAAAGCATTCAAGAACATGATCTCCCATCCAACCGCCCATTGATGGTAGGGGTTTTCAAAAATGATTTGAACAATATAGTATGTTTGAAAGTCTCTACCAATTTGAAGAATACCAACTAGTTTATGAAAAATTTGAGAACTAGTAGAAATCCTTCAAGATAAAACAAAAAGGATTTTTCATGAAACATGAAAATCACAAGATCACTAAACACTCAAAGTCCATAAAGCTCATATCATACTCATGAAAAACACAATCATGAGAAACATAATAAAGTGAGTGAACAAGTGGAATGTGAAATATATTTCATCATAAAAATGGACAATTAAGCTTAATATAGAAATTATCAAATCTTGATATAATAGTGAATCATGTAATTTATTGAAATCATCATATCAATTGAAATCACAATCAAACATGGAAATCATCATTATGATTTAAACTTCAAGGCATATGTATGTCATGTACAAACTAAAGTATACATACATATCCCAAACATGAAGAGTCCACAAAAGTATATGCATGAAGGCACGTGGCTCAAGGATGTATATGTATAAACAATAATTTGGACAAGATAGACATATACATGAAGTCAACCACAAGATCATAGAAACACATTAAAAATGAGGAATACAAGTCAAATGCATGAATCATCAAAACTAGACTATACTAGTACATCAAATGACTACAAATGAGCGTTCAAGCCCAAATATATAAAGGTCTATTTGTAGCTCACTAGTTGTACAAGTATAAATCTTAGTCTTAATGAAAAACTAACATTCAAGCAAGTAATCAAATCATGAGGCATAAAACGGGTCAAAAATTAATATGATCATGTTAATCAAAAATATGAAGTATTAATGACTTTTTAAAACTAAGATGGATGTATGATGCAACGATCTCTCAAAACAAGACTAAGAGCCGTATACCCCGTGAAGGGTTCTGAACTCCTTCCTCCTGATTCCCCTTGAATGGGTTAGAGGTGCGCAATGCAACCTTGTTGTATGAGAATTGATCGAACAAAGAATGAATAAAGTGCAATGATGAAATGCATACAAGATATATCACAAACATCCATATAATCATCTAAACAAAAATCATGGAATCATGAACATCATATGATCATTATGCATATGCATGTGCATTAGATCTAGGGCATACATGTTAGCTTAAACAAGAAGTGAACACTAAATATAGATCCATATGAAACATGGGTGCTCAAGTAACTAAACATGTATATCTCAAGTCTAATGAACAAGGCATAATCATAATGAACATCAAAACACAACATGCTATAAATGAATGATCTAAGAAGCATATAAATAATAAATGGGAGTTAGAGAATGATATCAAAACCAATGACGGTGCATCTCTAGTTCTCCAAAACGTGGTGGTCATCTCCACCTAATCTCCTTGAGAGTGAAGCATCCAAATAGTTTTCATTCAAGCTCGGAACGCATCCACCTCAAGGTACCTCCACTCTCACGTGATGCGAGAGCTCCCACCTACATCAAAAGTCAAAGAGGTGGATCTTGGTACCCATTTCTTTGTGGGTCCACGGGGGTTAGTATCTTTTCTAACCCAAATATAATTAGTTGCTAAATTTTCATGATAAATGCGATCATAACAAAATCTAGCAAGGTGGCCTTTACGACCACAATGTGTACATGTGTACACGTGAGCATACATATGATGATGGTGATCATGAAAAGCATGTGTATGCCTAGATGGGTGTGCATGCAAGGTTGGAACTTGTTTCTTGCGAATCAAGGTTTCCAAACGTGTGTGATTCATGGCACAATGGCTCAAGGTGGAGCCCAAACAATCAACACTTTTCTTCAAATTATTTATATCATTTTCTATGCTAGAAGACAAAGTGGAACATGCTATAGGAGTGCAAGAAGTGGAAGCTACATTAGCATGACAAACATGCAAATCAATATTATTTTGCAAAGATTTATTTTTAGACAAAACAAAATTCAATTCTTTAGTAATAGAATCAATTTTATTTTTCAAGGTAAGGTTTTCTTTGAAAACACAATCCAATCTTGAGGATAAAATCTCATTGTGCTCCAAAATATCATCACAATCATTTTTGCCTTTTAAAACTTCAATTTCTTTTAAAGCAATGTCTAGTTGAGATCTTAGTGAGTCACATTCACTAGTAATCTCTTCCTTCTCTTGCAAAACGGTTTCAAAAGTAGAGCATAAATCCTTCATTTCTTTTTGTAAATCAAAATGTTTTTCTTTCAAAGAGTTATGTTTTTCCAAGAATTTTTCAAGCTTAGAAGCAAGTTCAACATTTAAATTTGAACCTCAAAACATCCATGGCAATAAGAGCTAGAGCTATCATGTATTTGAGAGTCCGATTGTACCTCATGGGAGTCATTTCCATATGCCATGAAACAAGGCTCTTCGGATACATCTCTCCTAGATCTCCTCATATTGTTGATGATCCTTGGAAGCTTCGGAGATGTCAAGACGCTCCAAACTGCAAAAGCCGAGTTAAAACTATCAAAAACAAGTAAGAGATTATTATCAAAAGATGCTCTAAGTGTTTGAAGTGCAAGTGCATTGGCCTTCTTATGCTTACTAGTATTTGGGAGGGCTTCTATGGTGATGGCTTGATAAACTAGATGACCTAGTGTTTTTAAATATCTAGTCATGTTAACTTTCCAATAGTCAAGTCTAGAATGGTCAAACATAGGAGGGCTAGCCATGAGAGCAAACTAGTATGAGTGCAAATGAGATGCAAATGAAGATTAGCAAACCAAGATCACACTCCTAGGTGGTTAAACCTAAATATCAGGAGCGCTAGCTCTGATACCAATTGAAAAGGTCACCTAGAGGGAGGGGGGTGAAAAGGTGACAATGCTAATCTATGAACTAAATGCGGAATTTAAAAACTTAATGCAAATTACACTCAAGTGTGATCAACAAATGATTCACACACAACCAAGACAAGCAAATATGAATGCACAATATGAATAAGGCAAGGCAAAAAGTAAAGAGAGAGAGATAGAGAGCCAATAGATCAAACGCAAACACAAGGATATGTTATCGAGGTTCGAGCACCCAGCTCTACATCCCCGCCTTCGACACACGAAGGATTTCCACTAGCTCGTCCACCTAGGACCCTTTACAAAGAGTACCCAACTCCTCTCTTTACAACCTCCTCCTTGAGGCACAAATCCAAGTCAACCAACACAACCTCCTTCTTGAGGCAAACTCCAACAATCACAACCTCCTCCTTGAGGCAAATTCCAAACCAATACAACAAACTCCCAATCACCAACCAATACAAGGATCACCTCTCAACTAGTGGGATACAACCCAAAGCACAAAGCTAAGAAAAGATTGGGTTACAACTTGGTGGTCACAACAACAACCACAAACAACTTCTTCTCCCACACAAATATCCTATAGATATAGATAGTAGATTTTTGCTCAAGTGTGGAGAAAACCAAGGGATTTGAAACCAGCAACTCAAAGAAAAAACCTTTGGGAAACAAATGAAATCAAGATATAGAAGTTCAAACAAAAGCTTTTCCCAAAATCCCTTTTCTTTAGTTTTTCAAACCCTAATAAAAAAAACACAAAAGATTGTTCACTTTGAATCTAAAAACTTATTTTTCTTGCAGCAAAAACACCAGAGAGATAGAAAATTTTAGCCCAAAAATTCTTAGAGAAAAACTCTCTCAAATGGAGTATTTATAGGCAATTTAGAAAACTAGCCGTTTACAGAATTTTTGCCAGAATTAGCCTTCCGGTCGACCGGCCTGGTCGACCGTCCAACGGTCAATTTTTGACCGTTGGCAACTAACGGTCGACCGGCCCGGTCGACCGAATAATCCTGAGAGCAGATTATTCTGCTCCGGTCGACCGTCCCGGTCGACCGCTGACTGTGCCAGAAACGTGCACAGGTTTGTGCACGTCGTCGGTCGACCGTGACGGTCGACCGGCTACATGCGGTCGACCGATACGGTCGACCGAACTAGCCTGGCAGGCAGCAAATGGGTCAGAAAACTGAGGTAAAAAATATTCCAATAAATCCCACAAAATCTCTAAAATTCCACAAAAATAGTTTTATTATTTTATATTGAAATACAAACTTGTGTTAAAAATCCTAACACAAATTTCAAACATATTTGACTATTTTTGTGTCATAGAAATTTTGCCAAAAACCAAAAACCGTATTTTCTAAAACCTTGTATTTTGAATAGAAAATACACATTGTCTAAAACTCATCCATGATACAAAAATATGATATTTAAACACTTTGAAGCATATTGTATATGAATAGAAATTCAATATACAAGAAACATATATATATATCATGATTTTTGTCATTAAGTCCAAAAATATGTTTTGTTGTAAATACAAAAAATAAAACACATGGAATAGATTATCAATTAAAGTTTGTCTAAACAATTGAAGCATGCATGTATATAGAACAAATCTAATATACATAAACCATGTAAACTTGTTTTGATAAAAATCTATTCATGAAAATCAAGATCGGTTAAACCTAAAACCGAAAATCAAAACATGAAAGGTGTGTGTTGTGAACTTGAGCTTATCATACTATTCTAATCTTTACAATTAGGATCTAAACTTAAAACTAAAACTATGGATACCTAAGTCTTCTTGTAGAGCGCAATCTCCAAGCTAGAGCGCAATCTCCAAGTCGGCTCGATCCAAACACTCTTGATTCACCGAGCAAGTTGCAATGTATGATCTATGACACTCGGGCTCTTGAATCAACAAATGAAAGATGTGTGGAAGCTTTCACCAACTAATATCTTGATTAATGATCTGAAACTTAAACATCACAAGATAATTAGTACACATAACTACATGAGTTAATCATCATCAAAACTAGAGTGGAAGGCCTTCGGGCCAACAGTTCCCTGTGAACATAAAACAGCCTCTCTAAGGCTATATGAATTGCAAAATTCGTAGTCTCATACGAGGCTAGAGATAAATCTCTTGATTCAACTTTCTGCGAAGCTAAAATAGTCTCTGACTGCAAGACTAATTCAGCTCTCCACAGAGCTAAGCCTCGCCTGTCCTACAAAGCTAAGGCTAAAGCACTTTGTGCTAACAGTGAGGCTACTATTACCCCGCTTACATCATCAACACTATTGAGCAGTGCTAAAGCAATTCTTAGCCTCGAGGCTAAAACTAAAGCAACACTTAGTGCTGAAAGCGAAGCTACTATAACTTCGCTCAAGTCAAGAACACTATTTGGTAGCTTTGGGCTTGCCACTAGCGGCAGAATCGAAGCATTGAGTGCTCAAATAGCTTCACCATGCGTAGCTAATTCAACTCTTTACAGAGTTCAACTTTACCTATCATACGAGGCTAAGGCCAGAGCACATTTGTGTGCTAATAGTATTGCTGATTCAGCGTCGCTCTCACTGCCAGCACCCAGTGCTAAGGATCTTTACTGCGAGGCTAAAGACAAAGCACCAAGTGCTAATGACCTTAGCCGCGAGACTAGAGATAAAGTACCACTGAGTGCGAATAGTGAGGCTTTTTTAGCCTCGCTCAAAGGAGGAGCTCCGTACAATTAAGCTAAGCTCACCTTCAAAGGCAGAGCTAAAACAGTAGCTTCGCCTTGCGAAGTTATTCTTTCAGGCGAAGCTATCCTAGCTCCATCTACAGCCAAGAAGGCCTTTAAGGCTAAGCCTAAAGCTTCTCAGCCCAATACGGCTAGCTTCCAGCCTCCTCGAATCTCTGTATTGGATCGTTTGGGTCTAGTTAACACATATTGAGAGACTATCGGAGCAATAAGCAAAAACTCCGCTCTGAGAAACTTGTTCACGTCCCGCAATCCCAGTGCGGACAAGCGGGAAGTCAACTAGTGACAGCGCATTCTATCCACTGTTGCTTGGGGTCATTCCCTAATGCATCTCCTTCAAAGCAGCAATCGGTGCTCAACAAGTTGTCGGTCCAAACTTTTAAAAAGCCCAAGTCTCAAAAGAAGAAGACAGTAAAGGTGCCTCACCTCGCAGTTGCCTCTGTCAACATAATAGACAGAGGAAAGGATCTGCTACAATTCTGAAAAAGGAAACAGGGGGTTCACAGTCCCTCATTTAGTTCTCCAGAGCCCGACTAGAGCCCCGGCTTAGGTCAGATTCTGGTCAAACAAAAGGGTGCCTTCCAAGGTACTCATTCCAAGGTAGCAATATCCTATAATTATGGACAACCTTCTTCCTCAGAAGTTATATTACCAGAACCATTGAGACACCACTTTCAATAGTCCGATGATGAAGAAGAAGCCATCGGTTATGCTTCCTTCACCACCATCAGCTCTATGCAGGCAGGATTTATATCAGCCAATATGGCTGATAACAACAATGATGATGATCTCCATTATCGTATGAAGGCACAAGAGCAAACTTTCAAGGCCCAGCAAGAAGCCTTGGACAACATCTGACAAATGTTGGTCAGATCCAAACAAATTGGAACAATAATATCACAACTGGAAGTAATCACAAAAATGAGGAGAACAACAATAATGAACCTCCCAAGACCGAGCATTCAAAGGAGGGCTCTTTAATCGATCCTGAAGTGATCAAAGACATTCAAGCTCAGATCGCATCTCTGACCCAAAGGGATGAACTGAAGGAATAGGGACAGTCTGTCCTTACCCTTTGGAATGGGATTCAGTCTCATATCCGCCAAAGTTTAAACCACCAACGCTGCACTCGTATAATGACAATAGCTCACCAAATCAGCACATTTATTACTTTCGATCGCAAACCGGTAATGTAGTAGGTAATGATGCTATCATAGCTAAACTGTTCATTTGCACCATCAAGGGGTAGCCTTTAATTGGTTTAGAAGACTCCCCGTGAACTCCATCAATTCCTGACTCGACTTGAAAACCTGATTCCTCTCCCGATTCTACGAGGATGATACCGAGGTGACCATGGACACACTCCGTTTAGATGTCTAGAAAGGAGGAGAATCTGTATGGGATTACATATAGAGGTTTTGCAACCTTTCTCTTATGTGCCATGTAGGCATGCCTTTGCCTATGTTACTTCAGACATATCGACATAATTTTCTCGACAAAGTGAAAGTTCGCATGGGAGCCATCAAAGCCCATACTTGGAAGGAGTTTATTGAACAAGCCGAGATAGCTGAGAAATCAGCTAAAAAGTTTGAGACCCCCAAAAGCTGGCGAGGAATCAATAGGAAAATCTATGACACAGCTGAATCTTCAGATGCATCAATGTTGGTAATATATGGAGAAACCTAGTCAAAGAAAGGTAACTCCAACAGAATTTTGGAGTATCAGAGACAATACTCCCTTAGAGATTAGCATGTGGTGACACTTTTTTACTTAGTCAACAAGCGTAACAAGCTCATGTTATCAGAGATTAGATGCCCAGATGAAGTGAGAAGAATGAATGATCCCAACTATTGTCTTTTCTATAGGATGATTCATCATCCTACTTGCAGGTGCAACATTCTTAAGGACAAAATCCAAGCGCTGATTGAAGCGGGTGTTTTGACTCTGAAGTCAGAATTGAAAAACACCTAGAGGGGGGGTGAATAGGTGTAAGTGCTAATCTAGTGAACTAAATGCGCTAAATGCGGAAGCTAATGCAAATTTTGCAACACACTTAATACAACCAGCAAGTGTAGCCGAATTCCCCGTGAAGGGCTTTGGACTAACTCCTCTTGATTCCCCCTTGAATGGGTTGAGGTGCTATGTGAAGCTCTTGTGGTTAAGTATAAGTGAGGCACACACACAATCAAGCCAAGCATATAAGGATGAGCAATATGAAGGATGCAAGGCAATACAAGCAATATATGATATGAATGAAGTATGATGCTTTGCACAAATGTAAAGAGAGAGAGAGAGTTGAGAGACAAGTGGATCAAACGCTAACAACAAGATATGTTTCGAGGTTCGAGCACCCAGCTCTACATCCCCGCCTACACCACCGTGTAGGATTTCCAATCCACTATCTCCCACCGAGGGGACCTCTGCCGAAGAGGATTTGTTACAACACAAGGAGTACCGAACTCCTCTCTCAAACACCGCCTCACAACCGAGGGGTAGGCCCGTAGCCGATACAACAACCAACGCCTCTACCGAAGAGGGTTACAAACCAAACTCCACCTCTCACTAGAGGGAGCAAACTAATCACCCGATCACCTCTACCAAAGAGGGATACAACAAAATCAAGGGTGTTTACAACAAGTGGTTTCTTTCAACCACAAACAATCTTTCTTTTCTTTTCTCTTTTCCACAAAACAAGATCCTAATAGATTAGGATAGAAGATATAGCTCAAGTGGAAAAACTAGGTGTTTGGAAATCAAGAAATCAAAGAAAAACACTTGGAAAAATTCTTGCAAAAGATATAGAATGAAAACCAAGATAATCTCCCAAAATACTCTTTTCTTTGATTTTTCTAAAAACCTAAAACAAATAAGATGAATTCTTTTTGGCCCAAAAACACTTTTGAAATCTTTTAAAAACACATCAGAAAACTGAGAATTTTTGCTCTTGAAAATCTTAGCTAAAACCCCCAAGAGTTGGGGTATTTATAGCCCAAACAGAAAACTAACCGTTAGGCTGATGTGGTAGCCTGACAGGCTAACGGTCGACCGGCCCGGTCGACCGCCAACGGTCAGAAATGTGACCGTTGGGCAAACACGGTCGACCGGCACGGTCGACCCAAACAAACAGAGAGCACTGCTCTCAGACCCGGTCGATCCTGGCGGTCGACCGTCCCTGTGTCAGCCAAACGTGCACAGATCTGTGCACGTCGGTCGACCGTACCGGTCGACCGACTTCATCCCAAGTCTACTAAGTCAGTTTAGTAGTCGACTGGTTGAAGCCTGAAATAGAAATCTGGGTCAGAAAAACAGTTTAAAAATATTTTGAAAAATCTTTTAAGTCTTCTAAAAATCCACAAAACTTGTTTTAACATTTTATATTGAAACACAAACAAGTGATAAAAATTTCAAGACATATATCAATCATATCAATTCATTTTTGAGTCTTGCAAATTTTATCAAAACCAACACTTGTATTTTTATCAAACTTGATTTTTCAATACATGAATAGGAAAGTCAAAATAAGTTTGTTTAAGATGTTTAAGCATGTATGTATAACTAGAATACATCTATTATACATGTAAACCATGTAAACTTGTTTTGATCAATCATTCATGAAAGCCAATTCCAAAACATGAAAACGTGTGTGTTTGTACACTTGAGCATATCAACTATACTAAGTTTTACAAATGGATCTAAAACACACTATCTAAACTATGGATACCTAAGTCTTCTTGATGATCTTCATTTTCAAGTTGACTTGCTCCAAAACTCCATCCATGGGCTAGGCAATGGTATGATCTTGATGCTTTGGCCCTGGAATCACCATGAAAAGCTTCTAAACTCCTTATTGAAGCTACTCATCAACTAATATCTTAGTTAATGAATCTGAAACTTAAACACCACAAGATTATTAGTAAACATAACTACATGAGTTAATCATCATCAAAACTAGGGTGGAAGGCCTTTGGGCCAACAATCTCCCCATTTTTGATGATGACAAAACTCATAGAGTTATATATGCATGGATTAAAGTTAAGCTTCAAAGAAGCTCCCCCTTAACTCATGCATAAACAAATAAACAAAAGATATGCAATGAATGTACATAAACATGTATGCATCAACATGCATAAAACACATAAACATGTTCTAGAAGCTCTACATACCAATTAAATTAATAAAACATTAACAAAAACACTAGATGCTCTAGATACCAATTAAACTTAATATATGCAAAAACATAAGTATGCATATAAAACACAAATTATTCTCCCCCTTTTTGTCAATCATTAACAAAGGGGTAAACAATTAAAACAATAAATGAGGGGTAAAAATCTTTCTCCCCCTTTTTGTCAATCAAAACAAATAAAAACAATGTTTTTCCCCTTTTTGTCTAAAACAAAAACAAAGTCAATAAGGAGTGACAATCAATTAGGATATCAATTTAAAATATGTCAATGAAGCATCTTGATACCAATTGAAAATAAACAAAGATCAATAAATGTTATATGCTATATACATTCATGAAGAGGAAGACGCTAAGTTAGCTTCCCTACACATATGCATTACATGAAGGAGGGATGTTAAGCCCTAATTCACATAACACACATTATGTAATGCATAAGAGGAGATGTGAAGCTCCCCCTACACACATGTACCACATAAAGAAGAGATGTTAGGCTCTTCAATACAAGATACACTCATCATGAATCTATATGTAGAAGAGATGTTAAGCTCTCCTTGCATATAGTCAATATAAATCAAAACTTTTGTATTTTTCTTTAAACAAAATTTTGAGATACCAATTTAAAACATTCAACTAACATCTTGATATCAAAATAGAGTAATTTTCTTTTTAAGTATATGATATCAAATGAAATTTTTATTTTCTATCATAAAGCAAGGGAGTGGAAATACAAGTACCAATTGAAATATGAAAAACAGATTTTCTCCCCCTTTATGAAATACCAACAAAAACTATGCGTAGGCTTGAAATAAGATACCAATTGAAAACTAAATCAATTGAAATAAAGTTGAAGCTCAAGCTCTAGCATAAACAACATTTGTGCTCAAGATATAGAAATACAATAGCACAAATAAAACAAGTATATGTGTATGAAATAGAATGAGCACCAATCACCAATAGATGATACCAATTGAAGATATACATACACAATAATCATATGAGTATACAAAAAGATCAAAATGATACCAATTGAAAGAGTTCAATGATACCAATTGACATAACAATAAGTTCAAGTGTATACATCATATTACTATACCTCCCAATCATGGTTCAAGTTTTAAATGATTTTCATTTTAAGGCATACATGAACATGATCTCCCATCCAACCTCCCATAAAGGGTAGGGGTTTTCAAAAATAGATTTGAAAAATAAGCTTTGTTTGAAAAACTCTACCAAACTAAAGAATACCGTAACTAGTTAAATGAAAAATCTTTTAAACTAGTACGAAATCCTTCAAGTAAGGAATAAACTAAAAATAATTTTCATAAAACACATCTAAATCACATAGCACTTAAAACACTCAATATTCAATAAAGTCCATACATGCTCATGAAAACATACTCATGAGAAATATTTAAAAAAATTGTGAGTGTACAAGTAATGTGTGACATGGCATTATGAAATTTTCAATTAAGCTCAAAATTCCTTGAAACATGAAAAACATGAACATCATCAAAACTATTTAATCTTCAAGGCATATGTATGTCTTATACAAACTAAAGTATACATACATATCCAAAACATAAATAGTCCACAAATTATATATGCATGAAGGCACGTGGCTCAAAAGGATAAACATGTATATCTAATAGTTTGGACAAGATAGACATATACATGAAGTCAAACAATTAAACACAAAATCAAGAAAAACTAAATTTTCACCAAAACAAATTTTATTTCAAGGTATACGTATGAATTGTCAACATAATAAGTATACATACATATCCCTAAACACAATTGAGTCCATATATATAAATTTGCATGAAAGGCAAATGACTCAAGGGTTATACATGTATATCTTAAAGTTTGGCAAAATAAACATATACATGAAATGAAAACTCATAAAATAAAACCAAAAATAGGAATACAAGTTTAAAATGCATGAATCATCAAAACTAGACTATACTAGCACATCTAATGGGTTCAAATAAGCATTCAAGCTCAAACATATATAGATTTATTTGTGGCCCACTATATGCACAAGTATATAACTAGTCTTAATGAAAACTAACATCTAAACATATATTCAAAACATGAAGCATCAAAAACAAATATAAAAATCATCATGATAAAATTAAGACATGATTACTATGAGAATTCACATGTATTAGATTCATGATGTATATTATAGCTTAAACAAAAGTGAGACCACTAAGTATAGGTTCATATAAGCATGTGTGTCTCAAAATACTATACATGTATGTCAAGGATCTAATAAACATGGTATTTACATACTAATCCATAGACAATGAAACATGCTATAAAACATGAATATTAAAAGCATGTAAGCAATAAATAGGAGTTAGGAATCGTTACCAAAACTTAGAAGGCAACTTTTCTTGTCTCCAAAACATGGTGGTCCTCTCCACCAAACCTTCCCTTGAAAGTGATGCATCCAATTGATTTCCTTTAAGCTCGGAACACATCCCCTCCAAGGTGTCATCACTCTCACGTCATGTGAGAGCCCACACCTACATCAAAAACTCTAGGGGTGGTCTTTGGTACCCATACTCTTTTGGGTCCATGGGGGTTAGTACCTTCTCTAACACAAACAAACTTCTTTGCTAAATTATCAACATGTATTCTATCATAGTAAAATTTAGCAAGGTGGCCCTTACGTCCACAATGTGTACAAGTGTACACATGAGCATACATAGTGTGATGGTGTCCGTGAGGAGCATGTGTATGCCGTGGAGAGTGTGCATGAATAGATGGAACTTGTTTCTTTCGAAACAAAGTTTCCAAACGTGTATGCCCAACAACACATTGTCTCAAAGTGGAGCCCAAACAATCAACACTCTTCTTAAGCAAAGATATATTATTGTTAGTCAAAGAAGAAGTGTGGCATGCAATAGGTGTTCTAGGTGAAACTACCCTAGCATGGCAAACATGTGAGGCAATATCATTTTTCAAAGATTTATTTTTATTTAAACAAATTTCTAATTCTTTTGAAACAAATTCAATTTCTCTTTCCAAAGAATCATTATCTCTTAAAACACATTCAATTTTTGAAGACAAAATATTATTATTTTTCAAAATTGATTCACATTCATTTTTAGATTTTAAAACTTCATTTTCTTTTAATGCAAGTTCAAGTTGAGATTTTAATGAATCCCTATCATTAGAAATCTCCTCTTTCTCTTGCAAAACAATGTCAAGTCTAGAATGCAAATTTTTATTTTCTTTTTCAATTTCTAAACTTTTCTTTTTCAAAATCTTATATTTTTCAATCAATTTTTCACAAACAATAGATAGTTCTTCATTTAAAGCATGGGGATCAACAAAATCATTTGAAGAACTAGCACAATCATCACTATCTAGTTGAGTTTCCGAGTGTACCTCAAGGGAGTCATTCCCTTGGACCGTATAGCATTGTTGCGGCTCGGATTCATCTCCACTAGATTCCTCTTCTTATTGGATTTGCAATTGAAGCTTGGAGGTGGTGGTTGTTGTCAACTTGTTCCACACTGCAAAGGCGGAATCATGATTAGAAACATGCAAAAGATAATCTTTAGGTAGCGTGCTTCTAATGGCCTCAAGGGCTTGTGCATTGGCCCCTATATGCTTGCTATCACTAAGGTAGGATTCCTTGGTAATGGCAAGGTGAACCTTATGTCCTAGGGTTTGTAAATAAACGGACATCCTAATCTTCCAAACAATGATGTTGGAAGGGTCAAACATAGGTGGGGTCATGAAGTCCATGGGTCCAAACTATATGTGTGCAAACAAGCAAATGCAAATGTAGATTAGCAAACAAATGGATCTCACTCCTAGGATGTTAAGCCTAAGTATCAGGAGCACTAGCTCTGATACCAATTGAAAAACACCTAGAGGGGGGGTGAATAGGTGTAAGTGCTAATCTAGTGAACTAAATGCGCTAAATGCGGAAGCTAATGCAAATTTTGCAACACACTTAATACAACCAGCAAGTGTAGCCGAATTCCCCGTGAAGGGCTCTGGACTAACTCCTCTTGATTCCCCTTGAATGGGTTGAGGTGCTATGTGAAGCTCTTGTGGTTAAGTATAAGTGAGGCACACACACAATCAAGCCAAGCATATAAGGATGAGCAATATGAAGGATGCAAGGCAATACAAGCAATATATGATATGAATGAAGTATGATGCTTTGCACAAATATAAAGAGAGAGAGTTGAGAGACAAGTGGATCAAACGCTAACAACAAGATATGTTTCGAGGTTCGAGCACCCAGCTCTACATCCCCGCCTACACCACCGTGTAGGATTTCCAATCCACTATCTCCCACCGAGGGAACCTCTACCGAAGAGGATTTGTTACAACACAAGGAGTACCGAACTCCTCTCTCAAACACCGCCTCACAACCGAGGGGTAGGCCCGTAGCCGATACAACAACCAACGCCTCTATCGAAGAGGGTTACAAACCAAACTCCACCTCTCACTAGAGGGAGCAAACCAATCACCCGATCACCTCTACCAAAGAGGGATACAACAAAATCAAGGGTATTTACAACAAGTGGTTTCTTTCAACCACAAACAATCTCTCTTTTCTTTTCTCTTTTCCACAAAATAAGATCCTAATAGATTAGCATAGAAGATATAGCTCAAGTGGAAAAATTAGGTGTTTGGAAATCAAGAAATCAAAGAAAAACACTTGGGAAAATTCTTGCAAAAGATATAGAATGAAAACCAAGATAATCTCCCAAAATACTCTTTTCTTTGATTTTTCCAAAAACCTAAAACAAATAAGATGAATTCTTTTTAGCCCAAAAACACTTTTGAAATCTTTTAAAAACACTTCAAAAAACTGAGAATTTTTGCTCTTGAAAATCTTAGCTAAAACCCCCAAGAGTTGGGGTATTTATAGCCCAAACAGAAAACTAGCCGTTAGGCTGATGTGGCAGCCTGACAGGCTAACGGTCGACCGGCCCGGTCGACCGCCAACGGTCAGAAATGTGACCGTTGGGCAAACACGGTCGACCGGCACAGTCGACCCAAACAAACAGAGAGCACTGCCCTCAGACCCGGTCGACCCTGGCGGTCGACCGTCCCTGTGTCAGCCAAACGTGCACAGATCTGTGCACGTCGGTCGACCGTACCGGTCGACCGACTTCATCCCAAGTCGACTAAGTCAGTTTAGTAGTCGACTGGTTGAAGCCTGGAACAGAAATCTGGGTCAGAAAAATAGTTTAAAAATATTTTGAAAAATCTTTTAAGTCTTCTAAAAATCCACAAAACTTGTTTTAACATTTTATATTGAAACACAAACAAGTGATAAAAATTTCAAGACATATATCAATCATATCAATTCATTTTTGAGTCTTGCAAATTTTATCAAAACCAACACTTGTATTTTTATCAAACTTGATTTTTCAATATATGAATAGGAAAGTCAAAATAAGTTTGTTTAAGATGTTTAAGCATGTATGTATAACTAGAATACATCTATTATACATATAAATCATGTAAACTTGTTTTGATCAATCATTCATGAAAGCCAATTCCAAAACATGAAAACGTGTGTGTTTGTGCACTTGAGCATTTCAACTATACTAAGCTTTATAAATGGATCTAAAACACACTATCTAAACTATGGATATCTAAGTCTTCTTGATGATCTTCATCTTCAAGTTGACTTGCTCCAAAACTCCATCCATGGGCTAGGCAATGGTATGATCTTGATGCTTTGGCCCTGGAATCACCATGAAAAGCTTCTAAACTCTTTGTTGAAGCTAATCGTCAACTAATATCTTGGTTAATGAATCTGAAACTTAAACACCACAAGATTATTAGTAAACATAACTACATGAGTTAATCATCATCAAAACTAGGGTGGAAGGCCTATGGTCCAACAAGAATATAAAAGGGCCACTGTCTAACTCCAGTCCTGAAAGAAGTATGAAGATAGTCAACTCCACTTTCAAAATCCATGGGTCTTATTCCATCAACGACTAAAGCAATGGGACTTAAGCTGGTCCAAAGCTAAAGGCAAGTCTTGCAATATCTCTCGCAGCATATGACACCGCATCGGCAACTCTCTTAGCAGCTTTGAAAGGAGACAAACATCTCGCCACTATTTGATAGCCGAAAGGCACTAGGTCTGGCAAATAATACTTGGGGCAGTACAATTAGACCCCCGACAAGACACAACAGCCAACAACATCAGAAAACACACAGGGGGTTAGAATATGTTATTCCACCAAACATATGGGGATGACTTTTGTAGTAGAGGTAGTCTACTTGAGTGGAGCATATCGCCTAGCGAATCCAAACGGTGGCGCGCTCCTGATGCCAATCAACGACAAGTGCTATCCATAATCTCGTTAACACTACACCTCCGATCATCAAGTCGGTCTTGTCTGACTGTTTCATCTCCTCAAGGATCCTTTTCCCCAGGTGAAATTAATTTCATCCATCTCTGCATTCTTCTTTTGGTAAATCATTTCGGCTTCACGACAATCTTGAATGAGACGAATTCATCGAAGCAGGTTCGTGATGCATCCTTGTAGGACCTTTCTAGTGTTTTCACATTCATGTTCAAATTCGATGATCAGTTGTGACTAGAGTCTTGATTATGTGAACAAAAGTGAAACTCCATGAGGAATCTCGACTTACTCGATATATTCCCTGTGAAGTTTATACTCTATATCTATACACGAAGATCAGCTGAGAACCAGAGTCTTAATAAACAAAAGGTGACACTCCACGAGCAATGTCGATCTACCTGACAAATTCCCCATGAAGTTTAGATTAACTCTTTAATCCCTAGCAAGATTTTAGAGGTTACCAATGGAATACAGAATTGTTCACTTCATTTGACACGATCCAAAGCCTCCGGTAAATAAGGTGAGAGGACAACATTAGCTTTTAAGCTTAATATAAAGTTCTCGATAACTCATCATGCTGAGGGAAATAGCATGGCTAGCCTAACTCAAAGTGTAGTTGATAAAGGCATACCAAACCCGTTGATAGCTAAGGATTTGTTATAAAATCTGAGGGACCTGATCCCACTTTTTCCACCAAAGTCCCCTACCAATTCCCATCCATGGAATGGCAGGACCACAAAAGGTTGTATTCATTTTCTCAACAAGATAAATCGCAGAGCAGAACGTTATGCTTAAAGCTCACGCCTTTGACAGTAAAACCTTTTACATATCCCTGACGGATCTTGTTAATATCCCCAGCAGATCAAACTCCACTTGACACTCTCTTCAATAGAATAACAGGTCCACTCAATTTGTTGCTATGTTCAAACACCTTTAACAGTAAATGAATCATTATCAAGTTAACATCACACCTCTGACAAGAAGTTGTCACGATCACTTCAGACAAAATCTCCTTCTAATTCCCAACAAAGAATTTGGTCGTTACATTAATGATTACCTCTAACAACTTTTTAGGGAATAATCGTCTCCATATTGAATCCCCATAGAATTTTTTATGTCACATTTAATGATTACCTCTGACATCTTAGAGAACGCTAAACTCTCTATAATCTCTTATGGAATTTATTTTATACCTCTCTAGCGAGTTTTTAATTGATTTTTCTCAGAGCCTATTATTACCCTTTTCAGTCTCCAGTGGACTTTTCGGCTGTCACGTTAACATTATACCTCTGACAATTTCTTCCAAAAAAATTCTTCAGGGAAGCACTAATTTCTCCACGGAGTTTATGATCAAGTCCTATTCCTCCAGCGGAATTATTTCTATTGTTGTCATGTCCAGTCCGCCACTTCCGAACAACAAGGGCTCTGGCTTAGTCGGTCATATCCAGTCAATCACCTCTGAACTGATATGTACCCAGATCTCCTCTCTTATTCCAGTAGGGACTATTCTTTTTGTCATTATGTACAGTTCGTTACCTCTGAACAGTAGAATTTGAGCTTGGTGGCTTCTCAATCGGTTATGTCCAGTTTATCACCTCTGAACCGACAGATAGCCAAGCCTCATCTCTCAGTCTGGTAGGGACTTCTCCTTTTACCATTATATCCAGTTTATCACCTCTGAATGGTAAGGCTCTGAGCTTGGTGGCTTCTCAATCGATCATTTCTTGTAAATCACCTCTGAACTGACAGATAGCCAAATCTTATCCTACAGTATAGTGTCGACTTCTCTTTTGTCGTCTTGTCCAAATCACCTCTGAGTAACAAAATTCTGAGTTTGATAATTCCTAACCAGTTATGCACAGTTCATCACCTCTGACTGACGGATTCCAGATCCCACTCTTGCAGTCCCCAGTGGACTAGCTGTCAAGTTAATATTAAAACCTCTGAACCGCGGATTGTGAGCTTTGTGTCTCTTAGTTGGTCATGTCCAAATTATCTCTGAACTGACGGGTGCCCAGATCCAATTCACCCTTGTGTTGGCCCAAGGTTACAATCACCCGGTTTTTGAGTTTTGATGATTACAAAAAATATATAGTTATTTGTACTAATCATATTTTAGTGTTTAAGTGTGTTTCAGGGTTCTAAGGACTCATGATGTCTTCTTTCCTTAAGGAAGGTATCTTTGACTCAAGTTGACTCAATTTGGGTTCAAGGATTTAAGCTATTCATCATTGCATATGGAGAAGCCCTATTTTGAAGATCTTGTAGTCACCTAGAACTTTTGTAAGAATTAGTTTGTTAAAGAATGAGGTTATGATAAGTTGGCTCAAGAAAACACACACACACTTTCATTTTTTTAAAATACGATTTTTGTTTTAGTTAGTTGATTTAGGTGCATGTCTTGATTGATATACATGACTCAAAATATTTTATATTTTTACATCTAGTTTATATCATGTATACCATCCCTTATAGCATGCTACTTAATCATCTAGCCATTTAAAAATATTTTAAAAATTCTTCAAACTTCAAAATTTTTCCCATAATAATACTGTTTCAGGCCTAACCGTCGATCGGGCGATCGACCGGATCTATTTCAGGCCTGATCGGTCGACCGCACCAGTCGACCGGGCCTTGTGGCTTTGGCATGCACGTTTGCACGTCTGTCGGTCGACCGACTGACAGACCCTTGCTCTCGGGTTTTGTCGGTCGACCGGGCCAGTCGACTGACAGAACAAGCTTTTATTTTTGTTTTGCCTCCGGTCGACCGAGTCCAACGGCTAGTTTGCCAGTTAGACTGCCGGTCGACCGACAGCCGCCAGCAGCCCCCAACGGCTAGTTGTTGGCCCAAAGGCCTATCACCCTAGTTTTGATGATGATCAACTCATGAAGTCATGATTACTAATGATCTTGTGTTTAATTAGTGACAGATTCTTTATCAAGATCTTAGTAGGTGTGGAGCTTCAACAAAGGATAAAATGTCAAGTTGGAAGCTAGCACCGGTCGATTCACGAGCCTATGCATCAAGACCACATCTAGAGATGAGCTCGGTGGATTGCATGTGGACCAAGTCAAGAAGATGAGAAGACTTCAAGGGAAGACTTCAAGAAGCTGAAGACTTGTGTCTAGGTATAAGATTTTTGTTTGTTTTAGTTAAAATGTAAAGGATAGAATAGATTGGTGGATTGCTCAAGTCATATCACACACACACTCTTGAGATTTAATTGTCTTTTCATAAAAGAATTTTTAGTTAGAAAAGACTCTTTCTTTTTGGTAAAAAGATTTTTATTTGTGATAAAATACAATTTGGTTTTTGGTATTTCATAGTTTACATTTCTTATATCCAAAACCATGCTTAGAGCCTATTGTCAAAAACTAGATATTTCATCTTGATTGTGTAGTGGATCATATCCATACACACTATGTTTTTAAAGTATATCTTGTTTTTGTATTTGATGAAAGTTTGGGAAAACATGTTGATATTTCAAAACCAAGTTTAGTGCTTTATGTCAAAAAACTAGATATTTCATCTTGATTGTGTAGTGGATCATATCCACACACACTATGCTTTAAAGTGTATCTTGTTTTTGTATTTGATGGAAATTTGGAAAAACATGTTGTTTTAGAAAAACAGTTTTTATTATGAGCCAATATTTCCAAGTTACAAAAATAGTCAAATCTTTAATAAACATGCCTTGATTTTGTGCAAGCATGTTTCTATATCATAAAACTATTTTTGTAGAATTTCTAAGTATTTATGGGATTTTTATTAAGCCATAAAGACCTATCTTTAATCCCAAATTTTCAGGTTCTGGCAGTTCTGATTTTTCAAACTGACAGTGGCCGGTCGACCGGGTCGGTCGACCGGACGTGCACAGCGTGCACGCCTGTGTGCACTGGAGGACGGTCGACCGGACCGGTCGACCGCGTCAGAGAGCTTTGCTCTCGGGAATTATCGGTCGACCGGGCCGGTCGACCGACAGAGAGTTTACTCTCTTCTCCAGTTGCTCGGTCGACCGGGTCGGTCGACCGGAGGCTGCAACGGTCGGATTTTGACCGTTGCCGGTCGACCGGACCGGTCGACCGGTAGCACTGACAGAGCCCCAACGGCTCTATTTTCTGACAGCCTATAAAAGGGGGTCTTGTCAACTGTTTTTTGCAGAAGATTTTGGAGACCTTTGAGCTAGTTTTTCCAACTGATTTCAGAAGTTCTCTCCACATAATTGAGTGCAAATACTTCCCATCTTAAAGGGAGTTTTTATCAAGAGAGTGTTTTAGTGATTCTTTGAGATTTTCACTATAGTCTTTCCTTGCTTTTCTCACACCACACTTGAGCTATCCATTGCTAGATATTCCTATAGGTGTGTTGTAGTGAGAGTGCTCTTTAGGTGATCAAGTGTTGTGATCATCAAAGAGATTTTTCTTTGTTCTTTGAGGATACGGGCAAGTGTGCTCGTTGGTGGTTGAGTTCGGTTGTGAACTCTTTGGTTTGAGGTGCGGCCTCGGCGAGTCGGTGGACTTGCGTGTGTACGGGACTTGGGAGTCCGAGGGCTTGTAGGTGTTGCGGCACCAAGGAGAGATCCGGTTGGATCGTGCATAGTGGAAATCCATCGTGTGTCGAAGGCGGGGATGTAGAGCAAGTGTGCTCGAACCTCGAAACATACCCTTGTGTTTGCGATTGCTCACTCTTGCTCTCTTTCTCACTTAGTCTCTTTTATATCTTGCATTACTTACATTGTCTTTACTTTACATGCTTGATATACCCTTGTGCTTATATTGTTATATACTTGCGTGGGATTGCTTGTTAACACTAGTATTCAACCAAGAGAGCCAACGCGGCACCTCAACCCATTCAAGGGGAATCTAGAGGAGCTTGTCCAGAGCCTCGCAAGGGGAATTCGGCAACACTCTTGAGTTATACATAAGTGTTTAATTAAAAGAAATTTTAATTTGGTCAACTTAGTTTTAATTCCGCATTATTTGTTCATAAGTGACCATTAGATTAGCCATCACCTATTCACCCCCCTCTAGGTGATCTTACAATTGGTATCAGAGCTAGTGCTCTTGATATTGGGTCTAACAACCTAAGAGTTAAAGATCCTCTTTTAGGCTAATCACAAGATTTGTACACACACAATGGACTTCATGTCACCACCCACCTTTGACACTCTTAACATCCAAATTTGGAAGGTTAAGATGTCTTTGTTCCTCAAAGGACTTGGCCTTAGTGTATATCTTGCCACAACTAATAAAGAATATTGCTTAAATGGTAAGAACATTGAGGCTAATGCAAAAGGCCTACATGCTTTAGTATCTTGCTTAGATAATGATTATTTGTCTAAGATGACTAATCTTGATTCGGCTTTTGTAGTATGGAACACCCTCATCTCCCTTGGCGAAAAGGATCTATACTATGCGGGGAGCGATTCGGACGTTGGAAGCGACATCTCCAACGTATGCTATATGGTCCAAGGGGATAACCCCCTTGAGGTAAACTCCGAATCCGATGATGAGGACATGTCATATGATGAGCTCACTTCATTTTGTCAAACAATACTTGAGAAATATGACATGATTAAAAGGGATAATAAAAATTTGAAAAAGAAAATTGCTTGCATGCATATAGAACAAGATTCTTTTAAATCTAACATTGCATGTTTAGAAAAAGATAATAAAATTTTGAAAAAGAATTTTGATGCCATGCTTAATGATAAAGATTCTTTAGAAAATAAAATGGCATGCTTAGAAAAAGAAAATGAAGATTTGAAAAATGAGAATATTTCCTTAATGTCTAAATTGAATGTTTTATGTGAAGGAAATATGATTTTGAAAAATAAGATTGATTTGGTGGAAAAACAAAAGGAAGATGTTTTTCAAGAAAATAAATCTTTGAAAAGAAAAATTTGTGAAAAAGAAAAGGATTTTGTTTCACAAAAGAAAAAGAAAAATGATCATATATCTCATCATGCTTCTCATGCTCACATTGATCAAAATGAGATTAAAAATTTGAAAAATAAAATTGATAATTTGAGCTCTAATTTGAGCTCATGTGCATTCAATCATACTAGATTGGAATCCTTGTTTCAAAAGAAACAAGTTCCTCATACTCATGCACATCATCATCATGACCATGCTTATGATGCACATCATGCTCACACTCCCACTCAAAAGTATGCTAAGGTGTACATATGTACACATTGTGGCCGCAAAGGCCATCTAAGAAAATTTTGTTATGAAAGGTTAAATGTTCTTATTTTTGATAAAAATAAAAATACTTGGGTTCCTTACAAGATTAACCCCATAGGACCCAAGAAAATATGGGTACCAAAACCCCCACCTTTTGCTTGTGATGTAGGTGAGGGCTCTCACAAAACGTGAGAGGGATGGTACCTTGGTAGTGGATGCACTTGGACATGATGGACATACTTTTGGGTTGCATCGCTATCAAGGAGCTTTGGTGGATCAACCACCATGCTAGGAGCTTTGGAGTTGGTAACAATTTCTAAACTCCTATTTCATTTATGTACATGCTTGTTCATTCATAATATTCATAGCATGTTCATATTTTAAGATATTTTTGGTGTTTCATGTGGTATATACTAGTTTAAGTGTAGTTTCTATCAAAACTTGTATTATACATGTACAAATAGTGAACTACAATTGACTCATATATATTTGAACTTCATGCTCATTTGTGTCCACTATATGCATGTGTATCGGCTAGTTTTGATGATTCGGTCATTTATACTTGTTATGCCTATCTTTGATTTTACTTCATGTATATGTGTGTTTAATTCAAATCTAATAAATATACATGTATACCCTTGAGTCACTTGCCTTCATGTAATATATATTGGATCTTTTCATATTTGGGATATGTATGCATATTGTTAGAATTGGATAAATCATACATATACCATGAAGATTAGTATTTTAAATAAATAATAATAAAAAAATGATTTTTCATGTTTTTGATTTGTACAACAAAATGTGATTTATGATCTTTTTGAGCTTGAATGACTATTTTCATAAAGCATTGCTAAATACAAAATACTTTATGAAAAATATATGATTTGTTTTAAGATGAAAAATAAGATTTTCATGAGATTCATGCTTCACTTTCTATTTTCATGAAAATACCATTTACATAACCTTTGAACACTCATCTTTTATGATAAAAGATAATTTTTGAGCTTTATGGACTATGAGTGCTTAAACTTGTATGTATTTAGTATAATTCATGAATAACATATGATTTCATGCTTGTGAAGGATCTTTAATTAGTTTTTCAAAAATTATTTATAACTAGTTATTTATTCTTCAAATTTGGTAGTGCTTAGACATAACTATTTTTAAAACCTACCAATTTTTGGTTATGAGTATATACATGACTTACAATGTTAATTTTACAATTGATATATTACTCACATTTTGGTTCCTATATATGTATACCCTAATTTTCAAATTGGTCTTATCTATTCACATACATATATACGATTTTCATGTGCTTGTTTTACAATTGATTTACTTTCTTAAAAGCACAAAAAGTTTATGCTAAGTTAAGTTAACACCTTTTATTACTATGCATAAGCTTATGGAAAATAAAAAGATTTTATTTTAGATCTTTCATTTGGTATCAATTTGCTTCAACTTCAAATTTGTTATATGATTACAATTGATATCAATATGTTTGAAACATTAAAAAATTTTGCAATGATAACTTGATATCACACACTATTGTCTATTGGTATCAAAATTAAAAATTATGATTGGTTCAAAATTTGTTTTATTGAGAAAAGTTCAAAATTTTGTTTTGATAAAAAAAAAAATTAAAATGTTTTGTTTTGTATTTCCTATATGCAAGGAGAGCTTAACATCTCTCTTACATATAGATTCATGTTGAGTATATTATAAATTGAGGAGCTTAACATCTCTTCTTTATATGATATACGTGTGTAGGGGGAGCTTCACATCTCCTTCTATGCATTACATAGTTGTGTTGTGTGAATTAGGGCTTCACATCCCTCTTTCATGCAATGCACATTGTAGGGAAGCTAACTTAACGTCTTCCTCTTCATGAATGTATATCGCATATAAATCTTTATTGGTTGATTTGTATTTACCCCTTCTTGATTCTTTTGTTTTTGACAAAAAGGGGGAGAAAAATTTGTTTTGATTTGCTTTTACTTTGAACCCTTTGTTGATGATTGACAAAAAGGGGGAGAAGTATTTGTGATGTATTTGTGATATATGCATGATTTCCTTACTTAAGGGGGAGAAGTATTTGTCTTCCTTACTTAAGGTTGTATAAGATTTGTATTTATGCATATATATGTTGTCTTGCAATTAGGAGCAAAAGATTTGACTTAAGATTTGATTTTTGTTATGATTGCATCTCCTACATTGCATACATGTCATGTGCTTTTATTGCCATATCTATTATTTATTTGGTATGCATGAGTTAAGGGGGAGCTTCTTTGAGGCTTTACTTTAATCCATGCATATATAACTTCATGAGTTTTGTCATCATCAAAAAGGGGGAGATTGTTGGCCCAAAGGCCTATCACCCTAGTTTTGATGATGATCAACTCATGAAGTCATGATTACTAATGATCTTGTGTTTAATTAGTGACAGATTCTTTATCAAGATCTTAGTAGGTGTGGAGCTTCAACAAAGGATAAAATGTCAAGTTGGAAGCTAGCACCGGTCGATTCACGAGCCTATGCATCAAGACCACATCTAGAGATGAGCTCGGTGGATTGCATGTGGACCAAGTCAAGAAGATGAGAAGACTTCAAGGGAAGACTTCAAGAAGCTGAAGACTTGTGTCTAGGTATAAGATTTTTGTTTGTTTTAGTTAAAATGTAAAGGATAGAATAGATTGGTGGATTGCTCAAGTCATATCACACACACACACTCTTGAGATTTAATTGTCTTTTCATAAAAGAATTTTTAGTTAGAAAAGACTCTTTCTTTTTGGTAAAAAGATTTTTATTTGTGATAAAATACAATTTGGTTTTTGGTATTTCATAGTTTACATTTCTTATATCCAAAACCATGCTTAGAGCCTATTGTCAAAAACTAGATATTTCATCTTGATTGTGTAGTGGATCATATCCATACACACTATGTTTTTAAAGTATATCTTGTTTTTGTATTTGATGAAAGTTTGGAAAAACATGTTGATATTTCAAAACCAAGTTTAGTGCTTTATGTCAAAAAACTAGATATTTCATCTTGATTGTGTAGTGGATCATATCCACACACACTATGCTTTAAAGTGTATCTTGTTTTTGTATTTGATGGAAATTTGGAAAAACATGTTGTTTTAGAAAAACAGTTTTTATTATGAGCCAATATTTCCAAGTTACAAAAATAGTCAAATCTTTAATAAACATGCCTTGATTTTGTGCAAGCATGTTTCTATATCATAAAACTATTTTTGTAGAATTTCTAAGTATTTATGGGATTTTTATTAAGCCATAAAGACCTATCTTTAATCCCAAATTTTCAGGTTCTGGCAGTTCTGATTTTTCAGAACTGACAGTGGCCGGTCGACCGGACGTGCACAGCGTGCACGCCTGTGTGCACTGGAGGACGGTCGACCGGACCGGTCGACCGCGTCAGAGAGCTTTGCTCTCGGGAATTATCGGTCGACCGGGCCGGTCGACCGACAGAGAGTTTACTCTCTTCTCCAGTTGCTCGGTCGACCGGGTCGGTCGACCGGAGGCTGCAACGGTCGGATTTTGACCGTTGCCGGTCGACCGGTAGCACTGACAGAGCCCCAACGGCTCTATTTTCTGACAGCCTATAAAAGGGGGTCTTGTCAACTGTTTTTTGCAGAAGATTTTGGAGACCTTTGAGCTAGTTTTTCCAACTGATTTCAGAAGTTCTCTCCACATAATTGAGTGCAAATACTTCCCATCTTAAAGGGAGTTTTTATCAAGAGAGTGTTTTAGTGATTCTTTGAGATTTTCACCATAGTCTTTCCTTGCTTTTCTCACACCACACTTGAGCTATCCATTGCTAGATATTCCTATAGGTGTGTTGTAGTGAGAGTGCTCTTTAGGTGATCAAGTGTTGTGATCATCAAAGAGATTTTTCTTTGTTCTTTGAGGATACGGGCAAGTGTGCTCGTTGGTGGTTGAGTTCGGTTGTGAACTCTTTGGTTTGAGGTGCGGCCTCGGCGAGTCGGTGGACTTGCGTGTGTACGGGACTTGGGAGTCCGAGGGCTTGTAGGTGTTGCGGCACCAAGGAGAGATCCGGTTGGATCGTGCATAGTGGAAATCCTTCGTGTGTCGAAGGCGGGGATGTAGAGCAAGTGTGCTCGAACCTCGAAACATACCCTTGTGTTTGCGATTGCTCACTCTTGCTCTCTTTCTCACTTAGTCTCTTTTATATCTTGCATTACTTACATTGTCTTTACTTTACATGCTTGATATACCCTTGTGCTTATATTGTTATATACTTGCGTGGGATTGCTTGTTAACACTAGTATTCAACCAAGAGAGCCAACGCGGCACCTCAACCCATTCAAGGGAATCTAGAGGAGCTTGTCCAGAGCCTCGCAAGGGGAATTCGGCAACACTCTTGAGTTATACATAAGTGTTTAATTAAAAGAAATTTTAATTTGGTCAACTTAGTTTTAATTCCGCATTATTTGTTCATAAGTGACCATTAGATTAGCCATCACCTATTCACCCCCCCTCTAGGTGATCTTACACTAGTTTCTTGAGATTTGTTTTCTGGATTTGATTTTGATGTGTGTTTCAGCTATCTCTGAATTTCTGGAGGCTATTTCCTAACCTATTAACCTAGTTTAAATGATGATTTGCTTATGGCAAATCCTTATAAATAGATGGCATTGGTCCCTTGTTGAATTCAAGAAAAATCCCTATTGTTTTGATTTTCAAAAAGAAAAGAAAAGTTTTCAAAGCTCTCTTTTGCTAAGTGCATTCTTGGTTAAAGTTTTCAGTAGTTTTTTAAGCCCTCTTTACTTTCTTTACAACTTAATTTCTCTCACTTCACTTCTTGAGCCAAAAATCATTCCCATTCTATAAGGAGTTGTGAGAAAGAAGTTTGTGGTCTTTTTTATCACCTTGTTACTTGTATTTTCTTTGTGTTAAGATCCCTCTTGTGAAGAGGTTGGATTGGTGGGAGTTCGGTACTCCGGTCTTGTGTAGACCTCTTGTAATCCCCTTTGCGGATTTAGTGGAAATCCTTCACGGTGGTGGAGGCGGGGACGTAGACCGGTGGTTCGAACCTCGAAACAAATTCCTTGTGTTTGCGATTGGTTTCCTTATTGCTTTTTCATTGCTTTACATTTCTATCTTGTGATATCTCTTGCTTGCACTTCATTATTGCACCCATTTCATTTACTTGCATTTTTCGGTCTTTACTCATCTCAACAAGAAAGCAATTACGCGCCTCAACTCATAATCTAGAGGAATCAAAGAGGAGAAGTTCTAGAGCCCTTCACGGGGAATTCGGCTTCAATTTCTTGTTTTGAGTGACCGATTGCATCATACATACATACTTGTTTAAAAAGATCATTAGATTAGCATTAACACCTATTCACCCCCCTCTAAGTGTTTTTCAATTGGTATCAGAGCTTTGGTCTCTAGGCTCTTGGCTTAACAACCTTAGAGAGATCCTATACTGCTAATCACTCTATTCATTTTTCATCCTCATACACTTAGTAAAAATGGTCGAAGGATTAAGACCCCACCCAAGTTTGATGGCCTTAACTTTCCCATATGGAAGGTTAAGATGACCTTGTTTTTGCAATCCTTAGGGAGCCGGGTTGCAAAGGCGGTGACCAAACCTTTTAGTGCACCCCTTGGTGATGAGGACACTTGGTCCGATATTGCCACGAAAGAGTTTGACGCTAATGCTAGGGCACACTATGCCTTGCTTCAAGCTCTTAATGACGATGATATTTCTAGAGTCATTCATTACAATTCCGCACATGAGATTTGGACTCACTTACTTGTCACTCATAAGGGAACTTCACAAATAAAGAGGGCAAAAATCGACCTTCTTCATTCCCAATATGAAAACTTTTCTATGCAAGAGAATGAAACCATAGATGATATGGTTACTAAGTTTACAAAGTTACTAATGGACTTTCTTCTTTAGGTGACAACATTGACAACGACCAAAGCGTGAGGAAGATCATCCGTGCACTCCCTCCATCTTGGGAAGTCAAAGCCACAACTTTGAAAGAGCTCAAGGACAAGGAAGAAATGGAGCTTATAGGTTTCATTGGGAATCTCAAGACCCATGAGATGGAAAGAAAAGCAAGAGAAGAGATGACTCCTCCCAAGAAGAAAGCAATTGCCTTCAAGAGCTCTTCGACCTACTCCGACGAGGATGATGAAGAAGAGAATGATGAAGATCTTTCTCTTCTTGTAAAGAATGTTCGGAGAATGTACAACAAGACAAAGTTCTAAAATAGAAGGAGATGGCAAGGTAAAAAAGAGAAGAAAATCATTTGCTTCAATTGTCGGAAGCCGGGTCACATTGTTGCTGAATGTCCAAAAAACAAAGGCAAGCCCTCCACCTCCAAGAAGCCATACAAAAAGAAAACTTTAAAGGCTACTTGGGATTCGGAGAGTGAATCCGATGAGGAAGTCGACACCGCCAACATGTGCTTCATGGAAAATTAAAGCACAAGCAAGGTAACTCCCGATACACCCATTGATTGTGAACTATCTATAGATGAACTAGGAGAAGCTTTTGAAGAACTATCTCATAACTATGATTTTCTCAAAAAAAAAATACTTGAAAATGAAAAAGGAAAATGAATCACTCAACCACAAAGTTTTCATTCTCACAAAAGAAAAAGATGAATTGTTTTCAACACTCTCTTCTACTCAAAAGGATTTTGATGACTATAAAATTTCTTGCAAAGGTAAATTTTCACAAATTGATGAAAACGAGATTTCTTTGCTAAAGAAGAAAATTGATTCATTAGGAGTAGTTTTGAAGAAATGTGAATTTGATAAAACTAGACTAGAGGCTATGTTTTCTAAGAAACATATCCCAAAGAAACATTCACATGCTACTCATACTCATGTTCATCAATCACAAACTTTACATCATGCTAAGCCCCTTAAACATGCCCACACTCCACACACTCATCATGCATTCATGTATGGTAAAGTTTATGCATGCACATATTGTGGCCATAAAGGTCATTTGGTCAAATTTTGCTATGATAGAATTAATGCATCGCATAATCATGTTTGGGTTCAGAATACTAACATTCAAGGACCCAAGAAAGTTTGGGTACCAAAGTCAACAACTTTTTAAATGATGTAGGTACATTCCAAAGCCCAATGACGTAAGGAGTGGTGGTATCTTGATAGTGGTTGCTCAAGGCACATGACTTGGGATATCAACAACTTCGCAACCCTATCAAGATACCATGAAGGTGGCACCGTCACCTTCAGAGATGACACCAAAGGAAAAATCATTGGTATTGGTAATGTTAAACTTGGTACATCTCCTTTAATAGAAAATGTTGCTTTAGTTGATGGCCTCAAGCATAATCTCTTGAGTGTTAGTCAACTTTGTGATAAAGGTTTTAATGTTATTTTGATGTCCTAGCATGTAGTGTTATTGATAGACAATCCACTACATGCATATTTTTCGAATTTCATGAAAATAATGTATACATGATTGACATGTCTAATATGCTATGCAATGCTACTTGTTTGAAAGCCCTCGATGATGACTCTTGGTTGTGGCATAGGAGATTGGCCACATTTCTTTTGACCATCTATCTAGATTAAACAATAATGAAATGGTGAAAGGTATTCCTTGCTTGAAATTTGAAAAGGACCGCATTTGCGATGCATGCCAGCTAGGGAAACAAACTAAGTCCTCTTTCAAATCAATCAAAGATATCATGACATCACGATCTTTGAAGTTGATCCATATGGATTTGTTTGGTCCTACATAAACCAAAAGTCTAAGTGGGAATCGTTTTGCTTTCGTTTTAGTTGATGATTTCTCTCGTTTTACTTGGGTTTTCTTTTTAGAGCACAAAAATCAAGCCTTTCATATTTCAAGCCTTTAAGAAAAGAGTTGAAAAGGAAAAAGATTCTTCTATTTTAAGAATAAGAAGTGATAGAGGTGGTGAATTCAATAACCAACCCTTTACCACTTTTGCGAAGAACATAGAATTAAGCATGAACTATCTTGTCCTAAAACTCCACAACAAAATGGAGTCGTTGAGAGGAAAAATCGTACATTACAAGAGATGGTTAGGACAATGATAAATGAGTACGGTCTCCCTCATTATCTATGGGCTGAGGCCGTTAACACATCTTGCTACATATCAAATAAGATTTTTTTATGCAAAAACACTTTTAAAACATCTTTTGAGATTTATTTTTCAAGAAAACCAAATGTTTCATACTTTAAAGTTTTTGGTTGTAAATGTTTTGTTTTGAATACTAAAGATAATTTAGGTAAATTTGATGCAAAATCATATGAAGCAATCTTTGTTGGTTACTCTTACACTAGTAAAGCTTATAGAGTTTTTAATAAGTCATCCTTGACTATTGAAGAATCTATACATGTAAAGTTTGAGGAATTTAATGTGTTTGTTGATAATGTTGTAGAAATAGATTCCCTAAATGAAGACATGGAGAAAATTAGTTTGAAGGACTCACCTACTCTTGAAGACATGCCAAAGGGTGATGAAGAAAATGAAGTTTAAGAAGTTGAAGTGGAGACAACTCAACCACTTCCAAAAGATTGGAGATTCAATTCACATCATCCTAAGGATCTTATTATAGGTGAAGTATCAAAAGAGGTAACTACTCGTTCTAAACTTCATGATCTTTGTGGGCACTATGCATTTATTTCTCATTTTGAACCAAAGAACATCCTCAAAGCCGAGGGCGACTCATATTGGTTGCTTGCCATGCAAGAGGAGCTCAATCAATTCGAGCGCAACCAAGTTTGGCATCTTGTTCCTAGGCCCCACGATAGACCAACAATTGGTACTAAGTGGATCTTTAAGAACAAGTTGGATGAGTCAGAAAATGTTGTTAGGAATAAAGCTAGGTTAGTGGCCCAAGGTTACACTCAAGTCGAAGGTATCGATTTTGAGGAAACTTTTGCACCCGTAGCACGGTTTGAAGCCATACGGATGACACTTGCATTTGCTTCATATAAAGATTTTAAACTTTTTAAATGGATGTAAAAAGTGCTTTCTTAAATGGACTTATTGAAGAGGAGGTGTATGTTGAACAACCCCTTGTTGATCCTACACATCCGGATTTTGTTTTCAAACTAGACAAAGCTCTTTATAGTTTAAAACAAGCCCCTAGGGCTTGGTATGAAAGACTTTCTTTATTTCTTATTTCTAATGGTTTTAATAAAGAAAAAATAGATACTACTTTGTTTACCAAACATGTTGAAAATGATATACTCATAGTTCAAATATATGTTGATGATATCATATTTGGTTCTACTAATGAAAATCTTTGTAAAGCTTTTGAATCATGCATGAAGGAGGAATTTGAGATGTCTATGATGGGCGAGCTTAATACTTCTTTGGTCTCCAAATCAAGCAAAGAAAGGATGGGATTTTCATCAACCAAGCCAAGTATACGAAAGAGCTTATCAAGAAATTTGGGCTTGAAGGGATTAAGACAAGCAAAACTCTCATGGCTACCACCACAAAGCTTGACAAGGATGAACAAGGTACAAATGTAGACATTAAACTTTATCGTAGCATGATTGGTAACTTGTTGTATTTAACGTAGTAGGCAGGACATTATGTTTTTTGTATGTCTTTGTGCTTGATTTCAATCGTGTCCTAAAGAGTCCCATTTGATTGCGGTAAAACACATTATTAGATACCTTAAGGGCACAATTGAAATGGGTTTGTGGTATCCGAAGACCGGACAATTTTTCATGACGAGTTTTTCGGATGCCGACTATGCGGGTTGTAGAGTGGATAAGAAGAGTACAAGTGGAACATGTCAATTTCTCGGTAATTGTCTTGTTTCATGGTCTTTCAAGAAACAAAATTCGGTAGCCCTCTCAACCGCTGAGGCGGAGTATGTTGTGGCGTGAGCTTATTGTGCACAAGTCCTTTAGATGAAACATACTCTCCTTGACTATGATTTGCATTTTGACCATATTAAAATATTTTGTGATAATACTAGTACTATTCATATGAATAAAAATGCAAATCAACATAGTAAGACTAAGCACATTGACATTCGGTATCACTTTCTTAGAAATCATTATGAGAAAGGTGATATTGACATTGATTATGTTTCTACCGATTTTCAACTTGCCGATATATTTACAAAACCACTAGACTATACTAGATTTTCATTTATTTGAGGTGAATTGAATGTTTGTGTTATGGAATCATGAAAAATTTTCTTTTCACAATGTTTACCCTTTTTGATGTATGACAAAAAGGGGGAGAAAAGTTAGTTTATTTTTATGAGTTTTGAGTTTTGAGTTATGAGTTATGAGTTATGAGTTATGATCTTTGAATTTTGAGTTTTGAGTTATGTGTTTTATATTTTGAGTTATTGTTTGTTTAGCTATATGTTTTGAATTCTTATGCCAAGTTCTTGTTTTTACTTTTCATTCATATATATAACCATAGCATGATTTGAGGGGGAGCTTCCAAGCTCCTTTCTCATTTTTTTTTGTAAATAACTCATATGTTTTGTCATCATCAAAAAGGGGGAGATTGTTAGCCCAAGGTTACAATCACCCGGTTTTTGAGTTTTGATGATTACAAAATATATAGTTATTTGTACTAATCATGTTTTTTGTGTTTAAGTGTGTTTCAGGGTTCTAAGGACTCATGATGTCTTCTTTCCTTAAGGAAGGTATTTTCGACTCAAGTTGACTCAATTTGGGTTCAAGGATTGAAGCTATTCATCATTGCATATGGAGAAGCCCTATTTTGAAGATCTTGTAGTCACCTAGAACTTTTGTAAGAATTAGTTTGTTAAAGAATGAGGTTATGATAAGTTGGCTCAAGAAAACACATACACACTTTCATTTTTAAAAATACGATTTTTGTTTTGGTTAGTTGATTTAGGTGCATGTCTTGATTGATATACATGACTCAAAATATTTTATATTTTTACATCTAGTTTATATCATGTATACCATCCCTTATAGCATGCTACTTAATCATCTAGCCATTTAAAAATATTTTAAAAATTCTTCAAACTTCAAAATTTTTCCCATAATAATACTGTTTCAGGCCCAACGTCGACCGGGCGGTCGACCGGATCTATTTCAAGCCTGATCGGTCGACCGGGCCTTGTGGCTTTGGCGTGCACGTTTGTACACGTCTGCCGGTCGACCGGACCGGTCGACTGACTGACAGACCCTTGCTCTCGGGTTTTGTCGGTCGACCGGGCCAGTCGACCGACAGAACAAGCTTTTGTTTTTGTTTTGCCTCCAGTCGACCGACCGGTCGACCAAGTCCAACGGCTAGTTTGCCAGTTAGACTGCCGGTCGACCGGGCCGGTCGACTGACAGCCGCCAGCAGCCCCCAATGACTAGTTTCTTGAGATTTGTTTTCTGGATTTGATTTTGATGTGTATTTCAGCTATCTTTGAATTTCTGGAGGCTATTTCCTGACCTATTAACCTAGTTTAAATGATGATTTGCTCATGGCAAATCCCTATAAATAGATGGCATTGGTCCCTTGTTGAATTCAAGAAAAATCCCTATTGTTTTGAGTTTCAAAAAGAAAAGAAAAGTTTTCAAAGCTCTCTCTTACTAAGTGCATTCTTGGTTAAAGTTTTTCAGTGAATTTTTAAGCTCTCTTTACTTTCTTTACAACTGAATTTTTCTCACTTCACTTCTTGAGCCAAAAATCATTCCCATTCTATAAGGAGTTGTGAGAAAGAAGTTTGTGGTCTTTTTGATCACCTTGTTACTTATATTTTTTTGTGTTGAGATCCCTCTTGTGAAGAGGTTGGATTGGGGAGTTCGATACTCCAGTCTTATGTAGACCTCTTGTAATTTCATTTGTGAATTTAGTGGAAATCCTTCACGGTGGTGGAGGCGGGGACGTAGACCGGTGGCTCGAACCTCGAAACAAATTCCTTATGTTTGCGATTGGTTTCCTTATTGCTTTTTCATTGCTTTACATTTCTATCTTGTGATATCTCTTGCTTGCACTTCATTATTGCACCCATTTCATTCACTTGCATGTTTCGGTCTTTACTCATCTCAACAAGAACGCAATTATACGCCTCAACTCATAATTTAGAGGAATCAAAGAGGAGAAGTTCTAGAGCCCTTTACGGGGAATTCAGCTTCAATTTCTTGTTTTGAGTGACCGGTTGCATCATACATACATACTTGTTTAAAAAGATCATTAGATTAGCATTAACACCTATTCACCCCCTTCTAGGTATTTTTCACCTTGCAGTCCCAGTGGGCTAGCTGCTAAGTTAATATGACTACCTCTAGCGGCGGATTCAGAATTTAGTATGCCCCTTAGTCTTTCATGTCCACTTTATCACCTTTGAATAGACGGGTCCCTAAAACCGAGCTCACCTTTTCGTTTACTGTTATGTCCAGTTCGTCACCTCTGAACAGTAAACGCTCTGAATTTGATAATTTCTAATCAGTTATGTCCAGTTTGTCACCTCTGAACCGACGAACATCCAATCTCACCCTTCATTGTTGTTATGTCCAGTTCAACACCTCTGAACGACAAGGCTTCATATCTAGTGATTCCTAATCAGTTATGTCCAGTTTGTCACCTCTGAACTGATGGATACCTAGATCTAACTTTTCAATCTAGTAGGGACTCTTCTCACTGTTATGTTCAGTTTGTCACCTCTGAACAACGAACCCTCTTTTCTAGCGATTCCTAACCTGTTATGTCCACATTACCACTGAACAGACAAATTCTTAGATTTGCTCTCTTTTGTCCCCAGTGAATTCTTATACTCAGACTGATTTTATCATGTTTCTAAGCTCTAAATAATTTTCAGTCACAGTTCTAATTTCTTTGGGAAATTCTACTTGATGAATGCTCGCCCTTTTGAACACCCGAGGCAATTCGAAGTGTCTCAAAATTTGAACCAATCCATTACGGATTTACCAAAACTTTGAAGGGGGTGTTGTTGATACTCCAAAAAGAGAAACTCTCAGATAGCTCTTCAACCAGCCTGAATGATGTCTAACTTATCGACATTTACAAAAGACAAGTCGCAGACAAGCTGATGACCAGTTTCTGCCCATTTCTGACGAACAAAATAGCGACTTAGACCCTACTGATCCAGTGAAGCAGACAATAAGTCAAGTGTTGCCTTTGAAGAGACCTAAGCAGGCCTATGATGCTAAGTTAGCTTAACACTTAGCCTCGCATGAAGCCAAGGGACTAGCCTAGCTTGAGAGGCTAAGTTTGTCTAGCGTCGTCTTAAAGCTCTTCATAGCTCCGTGAGAGCTAACTGATTAGCTTCACCTAAAACTCTACACAGTCGCGCAGAAGGCTAACTCCAAACTTCGCTGAAATTTAGCATAGCTCTATTAAGAGCTTGCTTCTAACTTCGCATGAAGCTTTACATGGCTCGGTTGAGAGCTAACTTTTACCTTCGCTTGAAGCTTGGCACAACTCCTCTGAAGAGCTGCCTCGCTTGAAGAGCCTAGCCTCACCTAGTTAGTCTTGCCTGAGAAAGCTAGCCTCGCCTCAATTGGCTATCCTGGCCTGAGGAGGCTAGCCTCGCCCCAACTGGCTAGCCTCGCCTGAGAAGGCTAGCCTCGCCTCCACTGGCTAGCCTTACCTAAGGAGGCTAGCATCGCCTCTATTAGCTAGCCTCGCCTCCACTGGATAACCTTCCCTGAGGAGGCTAGTCTCGCATCAATTGGCTAGCTCGCATAATGAGGGTGGCCTCGCCTGAGGAGGGTAGCCTCGCCTCAACTGGCTAGCCTCGCCTGAGGAGGCTAGCCTCGCCTTAACTGGCTGAGGAGGCTAGCCTCGCCTCCACTGACTAGCCTCGCCTTAGAAGGCTAGCCTCTCCTCCACTGGCTAGCCTTACATGAGGAGGGTAGCCTCGTCTGAGAAGGCTAGTCTCGCCTCAACTGGCTAGCCTTGCATGAGGAGGCTAGCTTCACCTCCACTTGATTTAAGGTAACCGCCCCACTAAGTTAGTGGGGGAATTTAATGGGTAGTGTAATCCTCGGTTCCCGATATACGTATGTCAATACAGATATCTTATATTGATTTAATCATCCTGATAGTCAGATTGAAGCCGTTTCAGCTCAAGATATTATTTCCCATTATTTATAATTTTTTTAGAATTTTGAATTTTTTTTGGGAATTATTGGAGAAGAATCTCAATTCGGGGTCGATCGGTGTCATAGACTGACTCCGAGATTTTTAATTAATAATTGGGGATGAATTTTAGAAATCTAACTTCATAACAATGTTCAGGATGACATCTTCTATTTTTGAGAATTTTTGAGGATTTTCCTGAATTAATAGAGTTTAATCTAATAAAATAATGTTTAAATATTTATTCAAAAAGAAAAGAATGAAATAAAAAAATAAAATAAAAATAAAATAAGAAAATACTTGCATTTTGTTCAAAAAATCACAAACTAAATTTGAAACTCTGTAGATGTAATATTACTTAGAATAACATGAAATTAAATATTTTTGTAATTACTATTCAATGATAATTTATTTAAAAATGACCAATAAATTTCTAAATAGCACAAAAAAATATGAAATTCATAATTTAGAAATATGTAAATATTATACATCAATTTATTAGTTTATGCATGTATTTAAGTATGAAATTATGTTTTTAAATAGTTGCTATAAATTTAGAAATTAAATTATTTGAAAATATTAACCAACCAAAATTATAATAAATAGTAAAAAAATACATTATCACTTAACCTATCAGTGAATAAATAACATGTCAAGTCTCTAACTAATTCACGTAATATTTAGGCTGCGAATTTTACCCAGAGCCGGTTGCAGTTACGGGAATTCAGATTCCAACGACATCAGGCAAGTGTACACGATTATCTTCTCGTTGACTTTCGTCTTGATCTTAATTCTGCCTCTTAATTATATATCATGGTTATCATATCGCATGATCGTCAACACTATCTTGTGATCATATTTACATATCAGATTTTCTCTTCTGATTATATGACTAATTATTCTTGTATTCTTGATATTATTACCTGTACCATCTCGTGATCATGTTACATTGCCTTACATATCGTATTTGCATATCGTTCCTGTACATACTGCATTCAACTTAAATTGCATGATTGCTTGTATGTGGTAGGCTGATTTATTGACAAATACTGTGATTTGAATTTTGAGGATAACTGGATAATAATGAAGCAAGATTGATAGTTAAAGACTATATATCGACTGACATTGCGATCCTGATACTACAAGAAATTAATCGAGAAAATCAACTTTTATTGTTTGAGAAATTATTCGGGATACTTGTTGGATTATGGACATATGATCGACACCGATGATCGGTAAAAAGCAAGTACAAGAATAAGTAAAAAGAGTGTGGGTCGATGTTACTGCTTGCGATTCTTCCGTAGTAGCGAAGTGGCTATACGGGTCGTATCCACAAGGAGGGAGAACGATGGAAGCTTGATGCAGTTTCTTTGTTTAAGAAAGAGAAAGTTCTTTATTTTAAATAAAGAATTGGAAAATAAAAGCAAGTTGGTTCAAGAATTGTTTGAAAATGATTTGGTGGTTTGTAAAGTTGAATTTTCTTAATGGTAAAAACGCATGGCTAACTTTCTACTAAGTGCTCCCACTAATCCCTAACTTCTTGAAGATGTAGCCTCACGGTGGATCATAGGCAAGCTTAACCCTTATGCATAAGAGCTATTCACGTGAAAATCGAGTGAAAGTTCTTCCTATAACTTAGCTTAACACAGCAAAAACTTGAACATTCCCTTATCAAGATCCAATAGAAGGTGAGAATAAGAGAAGACACAAGTGCACTAATGGTATCGACAAAGTTAAAAGAAAAATCTCTAACTTACAACAATAAGTAACGAACACAACCCATAGATCATCAAAAACTCATTAAGCATGAAATATAAGATAGTAAATACTTGTAAGTAAGTTAGAGTTAGAACCCTCGTCTAAAGATGTCATAACTCTCGTTTGCATAAGGCTTGTTTGATACTATTGACTCATTTGGGTTATTAATCAAGTTGTTAGAGATTAGTGGGTTAGTAGTTAGTTAGCCATGCAATGGGAGAGTTAGTTAGACATGCTTAAGAAAAGAAACAACAAAAGAGAAGAAGTAAAGAGAAGGAGTTACACTAAAACAAGAATGTAGAATCAAATGAAAAAAAACACAAGTAAATGGAAAGAAGAAAGAGAAATAGTTACTTGTATTACCTTGTCACCTTCAAATACAACTTGTACACACTCTCTCTTTCACTCTAATGGCTAAAACTAAAACTAGAAGAAGAAGGAAACTAAAAAACTACAATCCTAAAAATAAGATTACAACAACTTGCTAAAGCTCTGGATATTTCCCAACTGAAGACCCTTAGGGGGTATTTATGGGCACGGGGGAAATGGGGCCAGGGGACAATCCCTGCCCAAACCCGGGCGCGCGCCGCCCTGACATGGCCGCGAAACGCGGCCCTGTCGCCCCTTCTGCCCCATGTCCACTTGACCTCCTGGATTCGTGATTTGATGCACTGTGCTGATAAAATCTTCTCCATAAAGTTAATGGCTACTTGGTAGGCCTTTAATCACCCATTAAATGGTGGTTTAAGGTCTTCTTCTTCATTTGCACACCATGAACGTAGGATTAAGCAAGCAAAACTTTATTAGCCGAATTTTATATCAAATAAATATGAGAATGTGATGAAAATTATGCAAAATTAGAGACTAATCACACCCCTACACTTATCTTTTTTCTCGTCCCGAGCAAAACAAAAATAAGAAATTATTACACCACTTTCGCAGGTTACGCGATTGCACTAAGCATGTGCAACAAGCATTTAAACCTCTAGGTTTCACCTAGAGGAGGAGTGTTGTATCTTGAGGGTTTTCAGCGGATTGCAGCCACAAAATCCAGTAAGCGAAAAAAATATTTAGTTGTTAGCAAACCTCTTTTAAGAAAAAGAACTTTCAATCATCTAAGTAAAAATGACCGAATGATGTAAGAATTAGATTCAACCCTCATAAGTCCTCCTATACTTTAACCTTCATAAAAGAAGAAATTATGAGTTTTCTTTAATTTAGAAAGGACCTTATACTTCTAACTCATTCTGTTATTTTGCTTTAGATAGATATGCATAATGTGTAAGTGTGATGTGCTTGAGATTTTTCAACTCAATTTTGAATATCATTTAATTTTATTAATATTTATTTATCATTCTTGGTTTCATTAGGCTTTCTACTTTACTCATGTAACACATATCAAACTGATGACTCCCAAACCAGATGATTTTAGGGCACCAGGTGGAAAAACACCCTCAGGTCAAATATGCAAGTAGAGTAGGCCACGAAATCAAGATTTACTTATATATTATATATTGATTATTATTTCTTTTTGGCGTGAGTAATCATGCTTCTTGAGGCATAATTATCCAGTGTTTTTTTTTCAGAGTTGTGTCTCTAAATCCCAAGCATGTGTGTGTGATTTATGCATATTCTACTAAGGCTAAATAAAAGGCATGAGTTATTTTCCTTATCCCTCCTAATTCTTAGTCAAACCAATCTTTCTTGTTTATTTAGACAAAAATAAAGATTCATTAATAAGGTTCCCTTAATTCCTACGACCTTTTGGTATTTTTATAAAGAGTATGAAAGTTCTTTTCAATCTAGAGATATTTTTTTTGGAAGAAAGAAAAAGTGTTAGCACCCCCCCACACTTATCTAATGAATTGTCCTCAATGAATGTTTTGTAAATGTAAATGCAATAAATAGGGTGAAGAAAGGATGTCACCGTCTTCGTTGACTCGGGCCGGCCAAGGGCGAATAGGCTAAAGAAATGTCAAGAAATGTAGAAGGGGTAAGCATATAAACAATAAGAAACTTTTTTTAGTTGCTATGGTTAGGTGTATGACGGGGCAAAAAGAGTCAGCACACTATCATCTGAAGTCATAGGCTCAGTGGTCAAGAAGGGCATCAGTCTTTGCCCGTTCACTTTGAATTCCGTATTGTTCTTAGGGTCTACAATAAGCACAACACCGTGTGGAAAAACGATGCGCACAATGAACGGTTCAGACCAACGAGCCTTTAGCTTCCCCGCGAAAATATGAAGTCTTGAGTTGTACAGCAGAATCTTGTCTCCCGGAGCAAAGTTTTTTCGGGTTATGATCTGGTCATGGAAAAGTTTAGTCCTACTTTTGGTGATTCGAGTATTCTCATAAGCTTCATTCTGTATCTTCTCTAATTCTGTGATCTGCAGTCTCCTTAGCTCACCGGCCTTACTCAGATCAAAATTGAGTTGCTTAATGGCCCAAAGGGCACGGTGTTCTAACTCTACTGGCAGATGACAGGCTTTTTCGGATATGATTCTGTAAGGAGACATCTCCAAAACTGTCTTAAAAGCAGTGCGGTAAGCCCACAATGCATCGTTGAGTTTGACCGCCAATCCTTTCGGTTCTGTCTGACAGTCTTTTTCAGAATGAGCTTCAGTTGTTGATTGGTGACTTCTACCTGCCTATTTGTCTGGGGATGATACAGAGTGGATAACTTGTAATTGATGGAATATTTTCACATCAGAGCTTAAAAAACTCTGTTGCAGAAATATGATCCGTTATCACTAATTATCGCTCTAGGAGTGCCAAATCAAGAGAAGATGTTTTCTTTGAGAAATTTGACAACCACTTTGTTATCATTGGTCTTTGTAGGCACAGCTTCTACCCATTTAGAGATATAGTCTACAGCAACCAAAATGAACTGGTTGTCGAAGGAATTCGAAAATGGTCCCATGAAGTCGATACCCCAAACATCAAAAATTTCAACTTCCAGGATCGGGTTTTGGGGCATCATGTCTCTTCTTGAAATTTTCCCAATTTTCTGACAATTTGCGCGTGACTTGCAAAAATGGTATGAGTCTTTGAACAAAGTGGGCCAGTAAAACCCACTTTGTAGAACCTTCTCTGCAGTCTTGCGGGGACCGAAGTTTCCTCCGCATGCAACTTCATGGCAAAAGCTTAGCACACTCCTCTGTTCCTCCTCTGGTATGCATCGTCGAATAATCTGATCGGGACAATACTTAAAAAGATACGGCTCTTCCCAGAAGAAGTACCGTACCTGGGCAAAGAAACGACACTGGTCTTGCTTTGTCCAGTCAGCGGGTAATTGTCCAGTGGCCAGGTAATTAACAATGTCCGCATACCAGGGTTCCTTAAGAATGGCCAGGATGTGCTCGTCTGGAAAATCCTCATTAATCCGAGCTTGTATGATCGGTACGTTCAGAATTCATGATAAATGATCTGCAATCACATTTTCTATACCTCGTTTATCCCAAATTTTCAGGGCAAATTCTTGAAGCAAAAGGATCTACCGAATCAATCGGGCTTTTACTTCCTTCTTGGTCATGAGGTATTTCAGTGTTGAGTGATCCGTAAAAATCACCATGTTCGCTCCTAACAAGTAGGGCCGAAACTTCTCTAACGCAAAGACAACGGCCAAGAATTCCTTCTCAGTCGTTGTATAATTCTGTTGGGCGTCATTCAAGATCCTCCTCGAGTAGTAAATCACATGCTGCCTATTGTCGATGCGCTGTCCTAGAACAGCGCCAATAGCAAAATCAGAGGCATCGCACATGATTTCGAACGGTTGAGCCCAATTAGGAGCAGAAATAATAGGCGCAGAAATAAGTTCTTGCTTAAGCTTCCCCCATGACTTGAAACATTCATCGTTAAAATCAAAGGGCATGTCCTTAGCGAGCAGGTTGGTTAAGGGCCTAGCGATTTTGCTAAAATCCTTAAATAACCATCAGTAGAACCCAGCATGCCCTAGAAAGGATCTAATATCCTTGATGCTTTTGGGTGGTGAAAGCTTAGCAATCACTTCTACTTTAGCCTTGTTCACTTCAATGCCTCTCCTAGAAATCTCATGGCCTAAGACAATCCCCTGTCTCACCATGAAGTGACATTTCTCCCAGTTTAGAGTTAGATTCTTCTTCTTGCATCTCTGCAGAACTAACTCTAGGTGATGAAGACACTGATCAAATGAATCTCCGTAGATAGAAAGTCATCCATAAAAATCTCAAGGAAACGTTCGACCATGTCGGAGAAAAGACTAAGTATACACCGTTGGAATATTGCAGGAGCATTGCACAATCCAAAGGGCATCCATCGGTAAGCGAATGTTCCGAATGGGCAGGTGAACATGATCTTTTCCTGGTCTTCTATAGCAATGGGGATTTGATTGTATCCCGAGTACCCATCTAGGAAGTAATAGTACTCATGTCCAGCCAAGCGTTCAAGCATTTGGTCGATGAAGGGCAGCGGGAAGTGGTCTTTACGGGTAGCTGCATTCAACTTCCTGTAGTCGATACAAACACGAACGTTGGTAGGCAGTCTTGTTTGTACCAACTCTTTTTCCTCATTTTCAACCACCGTAAAGCCAGCTTTCTTCGGGACCGCATGAACAAGGCTAACCCATTGGCTATCAGAAATGGGATAAATGATCCCATTGTCTAGTAGTTTCAAAATTTTCGCTTTAACTGCCTCTTACATGAGTGGGTTAAGCCTGCGTTGTGCGTCTCTTCTGGGGGTTGCTTCATCAGTAAATGGATTCTATGTTGTACTATGGCTGAACTTATCCCTTTGATATCCTTTAACGTCCATCCAATGGCTTCCCTATGTCTCTTCAGAATAGACATTAAGCTGTCCTCTTGTTGTTCAGTCAGGTGGGGTCCTATGATGATTAGCAGGGTTTCTCTTCCGCCCAGGTAGGCATACTTGAGGTGTGCAGGTAAGGCTTAAGCTCTAGGGAAGGTGTTGCTTCATTGGAGGCAATCTCCAGACTTTCAATCCTATGATAAGGTACACTTGGGCTTGACGCCCAATCCACTGCTGAATCTACGATCTAGTCTAGATTAAAATCCTCAGCCTCCAGATTAAACTCTGCCTCTGTTTCTACCTCCATGCTTTACTCATGCTCACTGGTTAGATTTTCAATAGAATTGACCTCAAAAGTCTGATCACTGATATCCTGAGTTGTCTTCCAAGATTGAAGACATTGACTTCCTTCATCATGTCTCCAAAGGTCAATCGCATGGACCCGTTCCTACAGTTGATTATGGCATTGGCTATAGCAAGGAATGGGCATCCTAAGATGACCGGAGTTTGAGCCCGCGGATTTGACACAGGTTGGGTCTCAAGCACAATGAAGTCAACGTGGTAGATGAAATTCCCGACCCGGATAAGGCCATCTGTGATTTTCCCTTTGGGATTTTCACAGATCGGTTAGCTAGCTGAATGGTGACTCGAGTTGGGCTTAGTTTGCCCAACCTAAGTTGCTGGTATACTGAGAGAGGTAGCAAGTTGATACTTGCTCCCAGGTCAAGGAGTGCTCGGCTAATTTTTGCTTGTCCTATGGTGCAGGAAATTGTGGGACATCTGGGATCCTTGTATTTCACCGGAATGAGACCAGACAGAATTTCGCTTATATTGGTTGCCAAGAACACTTTCTTGGCACATTTATCTTTCTCTTCTTCGTACACATATCCTTAAGAAATTTGGCATAAGCTGAGACTTGTTGGATAGCGTCAAGAAGAGGCACATTCAGTTTGACCTCGTTAAACATCTCAAGCATCTTTTTTATGTGCATATTCTTATTGTTGTTCCTAAGCCTATTGGGAAAGAGTGCTACAGGTTTATGAACTTGTTCAGCAGCTTTGTCCTCGTCAGATGTTTAAGGAGCAGATTGGGAGGAACTAGCAGAGGTGGAGGCTGGAGTAGGATCAGTATGGACTGAATTTTTCTGTTGGTAGACCTGGTTGTTTACCTTCTTTCCAGATCGAAGTGTATGAACAACATTGCACTGGTTGATCGACGGATCCTGAATTTCATATGCTTGATTAGAGTTTTTGGGTTAACTAACGACTGACTAGGTAAAGTACCCTTTGGCCTTTCACTTAGGGAGTTAGCTAATTGGCTCATCTGCATTTCCAATCTCGATATAGCTTGTGAATGGTTATTCAGTGTTTGTCCCTGATTTTGCATAAAAGCGGTTGGGACTTCATAAATGCTTCCATGCTCTCCTCCAACTTACTGAATTTCCTTTTTATGGGTGAACTTTGAGAGGAGGAAGATGGAGCTTGACTGGGAAAATTTGATGAAGGACTGGGATGGTGAAAATTATTAGAGAAATTAGGCCTAGGAGGATTGTTCTGGGCCCAGGAGAAATTTGGGTGATTCCTCCAACCTAAATTGTATGTTTGCGAGTAGGGATTATGCGATGGCCGTGAGTAGGCTGCGTTCAGGTGTTCCAGTGGCACTTGCTGGGTATGGAACACGGGGCACTCTTCAAAGACATTGTTTGGTGCCTGACAGTATGAACAACCCGGATTGTGAATTAGTGGTGGGTTGATTTGGTTGACATTGGCTGGCTCTTTCGTTTCTAGAGTCTCTATCCTCCTCATTAGGGTTGCAATCTTAACTTCTGCAGTTATGGATGATTCTAGAGATAGGAGCCCTCCTCTTGAAGGTTTTCCTTGGTTTTTCTGAGGCTGGCTCCTATTGCAGGGTTTTCTTAGCTAAATCCTCAAATAAATCCCAACCCTGATTCTCATCCTTTTGCAAGAACTCTCCCTGACACATGATTTCTATAAGGGTTTTGTTTGATAATCTAAACCATCGTAGAGAATCTGGCACTGACGTTATTTCTCCACACCATGATGAGGGCACCGAGCTAGGAGATCTTTGAATCGCTCAAAGTATTTCCAAAATGGCTCGCTTGGTTCTTGCCTGAATTGCATGATATTTTTTCTAATGAGGGTAATTTTGTAAATTGGGTAGAATTTCTTCAAGAAGGCCTTGACAAAATCATCCCATGTCGTGACAGAATCTACCACCAAACTGTACGACCATTTCTTTACTAGGTCCTTCAGGGAAAAGGGAATGAAATGTAACCTAACGACATCGCCTCCTACCTGGGGTATACGCATCATGAGGCACACTTCTTCAAACTTTCTAACAAAGAAGTATGCGTCCTCTGATTCTAAACCATGAAACTTTGGGAGAGTTTTGATGAATTAAGGCTTTAATTCAAAATTATTTTCATTTGCCTCAGGCAGTTTTATACAAGATGGTAATGAGGTTCTGATCGAGTAAAACCTGTCCTAAAGTGACGCCGTCACAGGTTCTGGATGCAAGGGTAAAGAAGTGTCTCTAGTTAATTTAGAAGATACAAGATCTCTTACTCACTTCTTGCATTCAGCACAACACAAATAACGTAAAAACAACAAACAAATGAAAAGAATAAAATAAACAAACAAAAGAAAGAAAAACAACCACAAAGCCTTAGTCTAAAGTACCTGGACCTAGACGCTCCTAACTGGTCGATTCTCTGAGGGAGGTTGTTGCAGGAACTCGACTACAAGCTATTCGGCCAGGAAAGGGCAAAACTCGGTGGGAGGTATCCGGGCGTGAGCCACGGGCCTTAATTACGCCAAATCACGGAGCTTTCGAGGCTTTACCTCTCAATCCACTTTCCTTAGACACCGATTTTGCAGGAGTATAGTTCTTGTAATTTCCAACCGTGGTTAATCTCTTAGTGAGTCCGAGATGTCCCTAGGGCGAACGTCTATCAATTTTTAGTTAAGGCTTGGGTTATGTGAGTGCACTTGGAGATGATTTTTGGGTTAAGGAAGGGTGATGAAATCCCCACCTTATCTTGTTTATTTGGGATTTTGCCCTTAATGTCAATTGTTCAAGTGTACAGTTTATTCACAACAAGGTAACACTCAAAGCGATAAATCACTCCACAATGTTGGTCCTATTCTATATGAATGCACACGTACCTTTTCTCCAGCACTCTTCAAAGAAATTGAAATGAATTGAAATAGACACGTACCCTAAATGCAAAAGTCTAATCCAAATTTCAATAAGCAACAAGGGAATTTCTTTTGAGTTTATTACACATGTATAAGATGAAGCATTCAATGGAACTAAAAAAAATTTAGAAAGCAATTTTAGCGGCTTTCGGCAACCCTGCAAATGAGTTTGTTAGTACTTCAATCGGAAAAACTCGCTTTTATACAAATTTTTCCGAGGGCAAATGAATCCTCGTGCGACGTCCTTGGCCACCACTTTCGCTTCCCGTGATAGTAAGCTCTTTGGTACTTCTCCTACACACAAGAACAAAGAAAAATCTTTAGTATCAAACAATAAAGCCGTTCCCTCCTCAGCAACGGCGCCATAATTTGATCGGCAAAAAGCAAGCACAAGAATAAGTAAAAAGAGTGTGGGTCGATGTTACTGCTTTTGCGATTCTTCCGTAGTAGCGAAGTGGCTATACGGGTTGTACCCACAAGGAGGAAGAGCGATGGAAGATTGATGCGGTTTCTTTGTTCAAGAAAAGAGAAAGTTCTTTATTTTAAATAAAGAATTGAAAAATGAAAACAAGTTAGTTTCAAGAATTGTTTGAAAATGATTGGTAGTTTGTAAAGTTAGATTTTATTAATGGTAAAAATGCATGGCTAACTTTTTACTAAGTGCTCCCACTAATCCCTAACTTCTTAAAGATGTAGCCTCACGATGGATCATCGGCAAGCTTAACCCTTATGCATAAGAACTATTCACGTGAAAATCGAGTGAAAGTTCTTCCTATAACTTAGCTTAACATGACAAAAACATGGACATTCCCTTATCAAGATCCAATAGAAGGCGAGAATAAGGGAAGACACAAGTGCACTAATGGTATCGGCAAAGTTAAAAGGAAAATCTCTAACTTACAACAACAAGTAATACACATAACCCATAGATCATTAAAAACCCATTAAGCATGAAATATAAGATAGTAAATACTTGTAGGTAAGTTAGAGTTAGGAACCTCATCTTAAGATGTCATAGCTCTCATTTGCACAAGGCTTGTTTGACACTATTGACTCATTTGGGTTATTAATCAAGTTGTTAGAGATTAGTGGGTTAGTAGTTAGTTAGCCATACAATGAGAGAGTTAGTTAGACATGCTTAAGAAAAGAAACAATAAAAGAGAAGAGGTAAAGAGAAGGAGTTACTCTAAAACAAGAATGTAGAATCAAATTAAAAAAAATACAAGTAAATGGAAAGAAGAAAGAGAAGTAGTTACTTGTATTAGCTTGTCACCTTCAAATACAACTTATACCACACTCTCTCTCTTTCACTCTAATGGCAAAAACTAAAACTAGAAGAAGAAAGAAACTAAAACAACTACAATCCTAAAAATAAGATTACAACAACTTGCTAAAGCTCTGGATATTTTCCAACTAAAGACCCTTGGGGGGTACTTATAGGCACCAGGAGAAAGGGGGCCAGGGGCAACCCCTGGCCCAAAGCCCGGACGCGCGCGCCTATATGGCCGCTGGGCCATGTAAGGGTGGCACGCGCCAGAGTTTGGGCAGCGTGCCACCCCTTCTATATTGTACACTTGCACGAATCAAAAATTAAGGTCAAAACCTAACATAACGTAAGGTGGAAAAGTCATTACCCTTCCTTAGCCTAAAAATCACCTCCCCACTCATAAAATTCAAGCCTAAATAAAATTTGATAGACGATGGCATCTAGGGACATCTCGAACTCATTTAAGAAATTGACCGAAGGAGAAAGTTGTTAGAATTTGACTCTTATCAAATCTGTGTCGAAGGTTGGGGATTGAGAAGCGAAACCTTGAAAAATAATGGTTTGGCATTATTAGGCCCGTCGCACCAGCACAGATACCTCCCACTGATCTTTCCCTTACCTGGCCGATTAACTTGTGGTCAGATTCTACAATGTACCCCCGTGGACAATCTAACCAGTTAGGAGTCGTCTAGGTCTTGGTCAACCCTTGTATAGGCTTTTTTTAAATTTTTTTTCTTTATTTGTTGTTTGTTGTTTGATTTTTCTTTTTTATAATTATTGTGATAAAATGAAATATAACCAAAAATTTTCTAATCAAATGAATCCATTTTTAACCTTGACCTCATTTGAATCGGATAATTTCAACCTAGCTATGTACAACATAAACCAACAATATAGGTCAGATTGGACTTATCCGACTCAATATGACGCATACCCCAATTCTATGACAATAATTTTTAAAATAATTTTCACTCTTTACAGAGTTCATAGGAATTCACCTCCCCCAAATTAAATTTTCAATCACATTGTCCACAATATTCATTCCCCGTTTTTGCTTCACATCCTCCTTTTTCTGAACCACCAATTGAAGAAAAATCAGAGCTGCAAAGGAGTTTGAAAGAAATGATAGAGGCCCAAAAATAATTTGAAAACATGGTGGCCTCATCATATCCACAGAATTTCTAAAATTCCTACAGTTCTTTTCCAGAACCACTAAAAGAAAAATCATTGTTGAAAAAAACTGTGAAATTCGAGCAAGAGTCCGAGCGACTAATTCAAAATATGGTTGACTTCCAATATCCACCAAATTTTCATATGACTCAAGAATCATGTCATTTTAGAAATCAAGCTTCAATTTGATTATGCCAATCTGAACTTGACCAAAATTAAATTCTTGATATTTTGGCAAGTTATCCATTTCCTGAAACTGAACTCAAAGATGAATGTGAACCTGAGCTTAAATTTAGTGATCTGACTCCAATCCTTGAATCGATATCGACTCTTGTAGTGTTACCTAACAAAGTAATATTCTTGAGTCAGTTTTGATTCCCATTCCTGAACTTGAAATAATCATTTACCCATTCACATTCCTTCCATGGACGAAAATCAAGATTCAATTTCACTACATTCAAATGCCTAAAATTTTGAGAACCATCTTGATATTTTTGGTAAGTTATCATTTTTCTCAAATTCAACTTGAGCGTGAATGTGATCCTAATCCACAAGTTGGTAATTTCATTTCACTTTTTGATTCAATAATGACCCTGATATCTTTACCAGTTTTTTTCATATTCGGAGTCAACATTGAATCCTGTACCAGTGCACCATGAAATGAAATCACCAATATTTTATAATCACATTCCGTTAATGGGGAAAGTGTGTGAACATTAATTTTTTGGTTTGGAATTTGAACCAAATTCGACTCCAATTTCTGAATCTCACTTGATCTAAGTCAGTTTCCCGAGTTGATATTCGTTCCTGTTCCTTTTGAGCCCAAGTCAATTATCTTCGACAATCACACTTCTTTATTAGACAACGGTATTGAACATAATGACTCTGAGTTTAATTTGAAAAATTGGTCATTTGTGGGCAGATTTTTTCAATAAGATCATACATTTCTACAACATTTTAATGGGTTGTTTTAAAGAGGTTACTAGGGGTTCCTTCGAGATCCACAATATTTAGATTGGGCTGCATTCGTGGGCCAATCAGACCACCACCGGAACCACCACTATGAGGTAATTTTTCTTCCCTCTCCATTTGTTTCCTGCATACACACAGTTACAATGCATTGAGGACAATGCATGAGATAAGTGTCGGGGAGAATTTACTAACGTAGGCTGTTCTAAATTTTATTTCTTTTACACTTCTTTTTAGAAAAATTTTAGATTTTTTTGTATAAAACCCTTTTCTTTTCTTTTTATAAAACTTTTGAAATATGAGAAATAGTTTTGATTTATTTTTAAGAAAGTTAAGAGGATCTTAGGAATTAAGATGACCTAAAATATGAATTCTTAAACCGAGTCAAAATAATAGATCTTGTTTAAATTTTAAGATAAGAATGTAAGATTGGAAAGATAATTTGATCTCAAATTTTTTGCCTTAGATTTATGTACTTTACACTTATACAATTTTTTCGGGATTGAAACAAAGACTGAAAATATCATTTATATATATATATATATATATATATTATATATATATATATATATATATATATATATATATGATAAAAATCACTTGTTAAAGATGGGTAGTTATGCCTCAGGAAACATGATTATTCACGCCTAAAACGGTGGACAAAAATAAAATATTCTCCTTTAGCTTTGTGGCCTTATTTACTCGTGTCCTTAGGCTTGAGAGATGTTTTTGTTGGCCCAGAGGCCCTTCACCTTAATTTTGATGATGACAAGCTTATGAATGTTTGTTTATTAATGATCTTGTGTTTAATAAGTTTCAGATATTGATCAAAGTCCTAGTAGAGATTTGACTTCAACAAGAGATTCACAGTCAAAGTGTTGAAACAAATAAGTGTTGATTCAAGAGCTCACATTGTAAAGATCGCATCAAGCTCTTTGGATCTATTTGGATCGAGTCATCTTGAAGATGGATATCAACAAGAAGACTTGCATTTAGGTTTGTTATAGTGTTTAGATCTTGTATAAGGATAGTTAGGATTGATATGCTCAAGTTCACACACACAAAAGTTAAAAATAGTTTTTGGTTTCGGTTTAATCGTTATGGATTTTCTAGAACTTATCTTTCATTTTCATGAATAGATAGAATCAAGAGAAGTTTTACATGGTTTATATATATGTTAGATTTCATCCATATATATCAATGTTTCATATTGATTAAAAACTCACTTTGATATATCTAATTCATCTGTTTCAAGTTTTGTTATTAACAAAACTTAGTTTTGGATTTATTGTCAAAAATATAGATATATCTTTTATATGTATATTGGATTCTACCAATACACACTATACTTCAAAAGTGTTTCTATATCTTGTTTTTGTATTTGACCAAGTTTTTGAGAAATAGTTTTTATGTTTTTGAGAAATAGTTTTTCATTTTCAAGTCTTCTCAAAAACTTTTGAAGACAAAAATAAAACGAGTTTCTAAAAATACAGTTTTGGTTTCAAGTTTAATTTCTATGCCTCAAAAATAGTTCAAATTGTGCGTAATATGTGTTGATTCTTAATCAAATATATTTGTATTTCAAGTGCTTACATGAACTTATTTTTGTTAATTTTATGTGATTTTATGGGATTTTATAGGTATAAGACCAAGTTTTCAAATCCAAAATCCTAGCCTGAGACACTGGCGGTCGACCGACCGATCGACCGGACCAGATCTCGGTCGACCGGGTGATCGATCGATGTGCACAGATACGTGCATACTGTCTTGGCCTAGGGCCGGTCTACTGATCCAGAGAGCTTGCTCTCTGGATCTGGCCCGCATCGATCGACCGGTCGACCGACCAGAGAGTTTACTCTCTGGTTCCAGCCTTGGTCGACCGGGCGCTCGACCGACAAGAAAATTACCTTGGGCGGTCGACTGGCCGGTCGACCGATGCCCCAGTGGTTAGAAATCTGACCATTGGCCGGTCGACCGGACGGTCGACCAACAGGTCAGTTTTGACCTGATCTGGCCCCAACGACTATATTTTGGGAATCCTATAAATATGGGTTCCTTGGCCTGTTTCTTCAAAAAATTTTGAGGGCAATTTTTTTTCACTTCTCCTACGTTTTCAGCAAGTTTTCAAAACAAGTTTTAGTGCTAAAATCTATATCTTATTTGTTTTCAAAATTTAGAAAATTAAAGAAAATCAAGTCATTGTGAATTCTATTTTGTTCTTCATTTTATATATCCATTAAGAAATTTTCCCAAGTATTTTCTTTGTTCTTTATTTCCAAACACTTTGATTTCTCACATACTTGAGTCAATCAATTCTAATCCTATCTCTAGGATCTTGTTTTTGTGAGAAAATTGTTTGTGATCTTTCAAGTTCACTAAGAGAGATTGTTTGTGATCTTTGTGATCACTAAGTATAGTTTTCTTTACTTTGTGCTTGGCTAAGTACCCACCTCCGGTGTAGAGGTTTGTGTATTGAGAAAGGAGTTGTGTACTTTCGATATAGAGTTGTAATTTCTCAGTGGAGGTCCTTTTGTGGAAGGTCCTGTGTGGACGTAGGGGAAATCCTTCTGTATGAAGGCGGGGACGTAGAGTAGTGGCTCGAATTTCAAAACATATCTTTATGTTTGCATTTGATCTACTATCTCTCAATTCTATCTCTTTTATATCTTGCATTTATATTATTCATATTCATATGCTAGATATAGTTTGTGTGCCTATACTTGTATTCAACCAAGAGAGAATTAAAGCACCTCAATTTTTAGTCTAGAGGAATCTAGAGGAGTACTTCCAGTGCCCTTCACGGGGATTCGGGCTCACTCTTGGTTACACATAGTGTATTTGCTATTAAGTTTTTAATTCTGTATCATTTGTCCTAGATTAGCTAGTACACCCATTCACCCCGTCTAGGTGTAATTCAACTGGTATCAAAGCCTTCACTCCTAATATTCGGTTTAACTACCTAAGAGTGAGATCCTTGGATAGCTAATCTAGTATTGTATTTGCACACATATAGTTTATACACTCATAAATTTTCTTGCCCCTCCCACGTATGATGTTTTAACATTGACATGTGGAAGTTTAAGATGAGTGCATACCCAAAAGTTCTAAGTTTGCATGTGTACCTTGCCTTTACCAAGAAATCACACTTTGGTAATGACAAGTATTTAGGAGCTAATGCACAAGCCATAGATCCACTTAAGCAAACACTTAGCAAAGAGCATCTTTCTATTAATTCTCATTATGATTCCGCTTTTACAGTATGGAATACTTTGACCTCTCCTGAGCTACAAACGATAAAATATGTGGAGAAGAAATCTAATGGAGATGAATCTGATCAAGCTTGCTTCATGGTCTAAGAGATTGACTCTCTTGAGGTAAAATCAGACACTCAACTAGATGATAGTGCTAGTTCTTCATGTGATGATAATGCTATGGATGCCCATGCTTTAAATGAAGAACTTTCATTATTTTGTGAAAACTTGTTAAATAAATATAAACTTTTGAAAAAGAAAAGTTTTGAATTAAAAGAAGAAAATAAAAATTTGTTTTCTAAACTTGATATAGTTTTGCAAGAGAGGGTTGAGATTTTTAATGAAGTGACTAGTTGAAATCCCAACTTGACCTTGACCTGAAAGAAAATGAATTTTTGAAAAATAAAAATGATTTGATCTTATTTGAAGAAAAATGAGGTTGTCTTCAAAACTAGATTTTATTTTAAAAGAGAATGATGTTTGAAAAACAAAATTGTTTTAATGTCAAAAGAATTGGATTTAGTTTCAAAGAAAAATATTTCTTTGAAAAATTATTTTTCTTCTCATGTTTCTCATATTCTAGTGCTCCATCTACTAGTGATAAATATGTTGCATGTTCCACTTCTTTTTCAATCATTAAAAATGATATTTGTATTAAAAAAAGTGTAAATTGTTTGGGCTCCACTTTGAGCTATTATGGTATGGATCACAAAAGATTGGAGTTCACGTTTCGCAAGAAACATGCTCCACCTATGCATGCACATAAATCACGGCATACACATGCTCATCATGCTCACACACATGATTTGTATGCTCATGTGTACACTTGTATACATTGTAGACATACGGGCCACCTTGCAAAATTTTGTTATGATAGGATTAACAATTTAAATTTTGCAAATAAGTTTGTTTGGGTTAGGAAAGGTGCTAACCCTCTTAGACCCAAAAAAGTATGGGTACTAAAATTCACCCCTATTTAATTTGTTGTAGGCGTGGGCTCTCACAAGACGTGAGAGTGTTGGTGCCATGATGGTGGATGCGATCCGAGCCTAAAGATCATATCTATGAATGCATCACTTTCAAGGGATGTTTAGATGGGAAGAACCACCATGATTTGGAGACCAAAGACTAGTTCATATAGTTTGGTAACTATCTCTAAACTCTTATTTTTGTATGCATTAATATTGATATTTAACATTATTGATTTTCATACTCATTATGTTTAAATGCAATGTCTATCATACTTATGATATACATAGATAGTCTTTGAAATACGCCCATGTTGATATGGATTCATATTTTGTGTTCTCATTTTAGTTTAGCTATTGTGTATATCCTACTTCTAAAATACGTGCATTTAACCTAATGATCATATTTGTTTATGTTTTTGCGCTTCATGTTTTGATTACTTATTTTAGATGTAAATTCCATTAAAACTTGTATTTATGCTTGTACAACTAGTGAGCCACATTGATTATTATGTGTTTGTACTTTATTGCTCATTTGTACTCATTAGATATACTTGTATAATCTTGTTTTGACAATTCTTGCATTTTAACTTATACTCCCTATTTTTGTACATATTTTCATAAAAATGTGTGCTTCATGTATATGTTAATTTAGTCTAAAACTAATAGTTATACATGTCATCCTAGAGTCACTTGCTTTTCATACAATATACTTTTATTGTCTTGCTTATGTTTGAGATATGTATGCATATTTTTAGTTTCGATAAAACATACATATATTTTGAAGCTTGTTTTATTTTTGATAAAATTAAAATTTATGAATTTTTGATAATTTCATTTCAATTGAGCTTCAATGCCTATTTCATGATTCTGTTAATTATATGATTTTTGTACACTCTATATATCTTATGTTTTCTCATTATTTTGATTCATAAGAACCATATGCGCTTTATCGATTTTTGAGTGCGATTCTCGTGTAGTTTTCATATATTATGGAATATATATTTGCTTTATTCCTGCTAGAAGGATTTCGTACTAATTTTTAAATCATCATAAAACTAGTTTCGTTATTCTTCAAATTGGTAGAGTTTTCAAATATGTTAAAATTATTATCAAATCATATCTTTGAAAACCTCTACCAACCCAAGGGCGGTTGGATGGGCGACGATGTCGTGTATACTCTTAATTGAATATCTCTCAAACATGTGCATGAACAGGGTGGTAGGTATGAGTTATACATTATTTTAATGAAAATTTATTTTTGTATACTCATGTTCTCTATATATGTATGGATCATATCTAAATTGATATTATATTGATCTTATCATACATACATATAGATGTTTTCTTGTGCTAAGATTAACAATATTTATCTATATACTTTTAACGCAAATTGATTTCATACTAAGCTTGATTTAATTCTTGATGATAATTGATATCTTTACAAGTTTATGTATTATTTTTATTAGTATTTCATAAAGGGGGACAAAGATTCTTGATTTATCTTTCAATTGGTTTTATTTTCAATTGGTATCTTACTCTCAATCTTTATGATGAAAAATATTTTATTTTGATATATGCTAACATTTCAATATTGGTATCAATAATCTTGCATTGGTATTATTTTCAATTTGGTATCTATATTATAAAATGATTATAGTATTTACCCAAAAATTTTGTTTTTTACTTTCAATGGTATCATGTCTTTCTATTAGTATCCATTGGTAAATATTATTTTATTTTCAATTGGTAAAAAGAATGTTTCTCTTTCAATTGGTTTTCTTTCAATTGATAGTTTTTATGGTATTAAAATATGTTTATTGGTATTGTTTATTTGTCTTCACCCATTTGTTGATGAGTGATAAAAAGGGGGAGAAAGATTTAAGATTATATATGCATATTTTATTTAGTGTTTATGCATATATATATATATATATATATATATATATATATATATATATATAATATATATATATATATATCTTGTTTTATTTGATATCTTGAGCCTATATTGCATATCTTATTGTTGTTTTTTGTTGGAATATTGAGCTACATTGAATATCTTTATGTGTTTATTGATTATGCAAAAGTTAAGGGGGAGCTTCTATGAAGCCTATCCTTAATAAATGCATATATAACCTTATAAGTTTTGTCATCATCAAAAGGGGAGATTGTTGGCCCAGAGGCCCTTCTTCACCTTAGTTTTGATGATACCTAACTTATGAAGGTTTGTTTACTAATGATCTTGTGTTTAATAAGTTTCAGATATTGATCAAGATTTTAGTATAGATTTGACTTCAACAAGAGATTCACAGTCAAAGTGTTGAAGCAAACAAGTGTTGATTTAAGAGCTCACATCGTAACGATCGCATCATGCTCTATGGATCGAGTTTGGATCGAGTCATCTTGAAGATGGAGATCGACAAGAAGACTTGTATTTAGATTTGTTTATAGTATTTAGATCTTGTGTAAGAATAGTTAGTCTTGATATGATCAAGTTCACACACACACAAATGTTAAAAATAGTTTTTAGTTTCGGTTAATCGTTTTGGATTTTCAAGAACATATCTTTCGTTTCATGAATAGATAGAATCAAAAGAAGTTTTACATGGTTTATATATATGTTAGATTTCATCCATATACATCTATGTTTCATATTGACTAAAAACTCACTTTGACTTATCTAATCATGTGTTTCAAGTTTTATTATTAACAAAACTTAGTTTTGAATTTATTGTCAAAAATATAGATATATCTTTTATATGTGTATTGAATTCTATCAAAACACACTATGCTTCAAAAGTGTTTCTATATCTTATTTTATATTTGAACAAGTTTTTGAGAAATAGTTTTTCATTTGATGTCTTTCAAAAAATCTTGAAGAAAAAAATAAAACGAGTTTCTGAAAATACAATTTTAATTTCAAGCTTAATTTCTATGCTACAAAAATAGTTCAAATTGTGTGTAATATGGGTTGATCCTTGATCAAATATATTTGTATTTCAAGTGCTTACATGATCTTATTTTTATTGATTTTATGTGATTTATGGGATTTTATAGGTATTAAAAAAAATCAAGTTTTCAAATCTAAAATCTCAGCCTGAGACCACCGGCAGTCGACCGACTGGTCGACCGGACCAGATCTCGGTCGATCGAGCGGTCGACCGATATGCACAGATGTGTGCACATTGTCTTGGCATAGGGCCGGTCGACCGACCGGTCGATCAAC